>JAJNNQ010000487.1:0-63917 GCA_027886175.1 Phylloscopus collybita
AAAAACTGGGATGGGAATGAGGGATCACGAAGCAACAGAGAGCTGGGAAAAATGGGAAGAATTGGGAAACTTGGGAAAGGCGGGATGGCAGGAGTGGGGGAGCTGGGGGGGGAGGTTTTTTTGGGCAGAATTCCCGGAATTCCAGGTTTTTCCCGGGCTCCCACCTTGCTGCATGATCTCCACGATCTGCACCACCCTGTCCATGTGCTTGCGGGCGGCGATCAGGCCCTGCAGCATCAGCATCTTGTAGTAATTGAACATGTCCCCGTCCAGGCCGCCCATCACCTGCGGGGAAAAATGGGAAAAATGGGAAAAATGGGAAAAATGGGAAGGCTGGGAGGGCTGGGGAAAAAATCCGGGAAAAATCGCCCCAAAAATCCCCAGAAAATCCCCAAAAATCTCCCCAAAATCCCCCAAAAATATGAGAAAAATCGCCCCAAAAATCCGGAAAAAATCCCCAGAAAATCCCCCCAAAATCCCCCCAAAATCCAGGAAAAATCGCCCCAAAAATCCGGAAAAAATCCCCAGAAAATCCCCCCAAAAATCCCCCCAAAATCCGGGAAAAATCGCCCCAAAAATCCGGAAAAAATCCCCAGAAAATCCCCCCAAAATCCCCCAAAAAATCCGGGAAAAATCGCCCCAAAAATCCGGAAAAAATCCCCAGAAAATCCCCCCAAAATCCCCCCAAAATCCGGGAAAAATCCCCCAAAAGTCCTGAAAAAAATCACAAAAAATCACAAAAATCCCCCAAAAATATGGGAAAAATCCCCAAAAAATCCCCCTAAAAATCCTGAAAATCCCCCCAAAAAATCCTGAAAAAATCCCCCAAAAATCCCCCCAAAAATCCGGGAAAAATCCCCCCAAAAGTCCTGAAAAAATCCCCAGAAAATCCCCCCAAAATCCCCCCAAAATCCGGGAAAAATCGCCCCAAAAATCCGGAAAAAATCCCCAGAAAATCCCCCAAAAAATCACAAAAATTCCCCAAAAATATGGGAAAAAATCTCCCAAAATTCCCCCAAAAATCCTGAAAAAAATCCCCCAAAAAATCCCCCCAAAATAGGGGAAAAAATCCCCCAAAAAATCCCCCCAAAAAATCCCCCCAAAAATCCGGAAAAAATCCCCAGAAAATCCCCCAAAAAATCACAAAAATCCCCCAAAAATATGGGAAAAAATCCCCAAAAATTGCCCCAAAAATCCGGAAAAAATCCCCCCAAAATATGGGAAAAATCCCAAAAAAAAATCCCCCCAAAAAATCTCCCCAAAAATCCTCCCAAAAATCCTGAAAAATCCCAAGAAAATCCAAAAAAAATCCCCCAAAAATATGGGAAAAAATCCCCCAAAATTCCCCCAAAAATCCTGAAAAAAATCCCCCCAAAAAATCCCCCCAAAATAGGGGAAAAAATCCCCAAAAAATCCCCCCAAAAAATCCCCCCAAAAATCCGGAAAAAATCCCCAGAAAATCCCCCAAAAAATCACAAAAATCCCCCAAAAATATGGGAAAAAATCTCCCAAAATTCCCCCAAAAATCCTGAAAAAATCCCCCCAAAAATCCTGAAAAAATCCCCAAAAAATCCCCCCAAAATGTGGGAAAAATCCTGAAAAAACTCCTGAAAAATCCCCCAAAAATAATAAAAGAAAAAAAAAATCTGGAAAAAATCCCCCCCAAAATCCTGAAAAAATCCCGAGAAAATCCCCCCAAAATCCGGGAAAAATCCCCCCAAAAATCCTGAAAAAATCCCAAGAAAATCCAAAAATAATCCCTAAAAAAATCCCCCAAAAATATGGGAAAAAATCCCCAAAAAATCCCCCCAAAAATCCTGAAAAAATCCCCAAAAATCCCCCCAAAATATGGGAAAAATCCCTAAAAAATCCTGGAAAAAAAATCACCCAAAAATCCTGAAAAAATCCCCCCAAAAATATGTGAAAAATCCCCCCAAAAGATCCCCCAAAAATATGGGAAAAATCAAAAAAAATCCTGAAAAATGCCCCAAAAAATAAAATAAAATAAATCTGGAAAAAATCCTGAAAAAATCCCCCAAAAATCGCTAAAAATCCCCCCAAAAATCCAGGAAAAATCCCCCCAAAAATCCTGAAAAAATCCCAAGAAAATCCTCCCCAAATTCCCCTAAAATATCGGAAAAATCCAAAAAAAATCCTCACAAAAATCCTGAAAAATCCACAAAAATACGGGAAAAATCCCCAAAAAATCGCCCCAAAAATCTGGAAAAAAATCCCAAAAAATCCCCCCAAAATACGGGAAAAATCCAAAAAAAATCCTCCAAAAAATCCTGAAAAATTCCCAAGGAAATCCCCCAAAAATCCCGTAAAATTTGCCAAAAATTCCCTAAAATATGGAAAAACAATTGGAAAAAAAATTTAAAACTTTAAAAAAAATTAAAAATTTTTAAAAATAAAGAATAAATCCCTAAAATACGGAAAAATAAGATTTTGAAAAATATAGGAATTAAAACTAACAAAAAAAAAAAAAAAAAAAAAAAAATCCCCCAAAATTTCCTAAAACATGGGGGGTAAAAAAAAAAGAAAAATATTAAAGAATTTCTTAAAAAAAATCTAAATAAAATTAAAAAAAAAAATTTAAAAAAAATTTAAAAATCCGAACTAATTGCCCAAAAATCCAAATCCTCAAAGTTCCCAAATCTCCCCCAGATCCCCCCCGGCCCCACTCACGTCCACGAACTCGGTGGTGAGTTTGAAGGCCGAGGTCTCGAAGCCCAAATTGCGGGGGGAGGAGGAGAGGATGAAGCCGAAGTCGATGTGGATGATGTGGCCCTCGGAGTCCAGCAGGATGTTCCCGTTGTGCCTGGGGGGAATCCCCGGGGAAGCCCATCAGATCCCAAAAAATCCCATCAGATCCCACAAAATCCCAACCAAATCCCACAAAATCCCAACCAAATCCCACAAAATCCCATCCAAATCCCATCAGATCCCAAAAAATCCCATCAGATCCCAAAAAATCCCATCAGATCCCAAAAAATCCCATTAAAATCCCATCAGATCCCACAAAATCCCATCGGATCCCAAAAAATCCCATCAGATCCCGCAAAATCCCATTAAAATCCCATCCAAATCCCACAAAATCCCATTCAAATCCCACAAAATCCCAACCAAAACCCATCAGATCCCACAAAATCCCATCCAAAACCCATCAGATCCCACAAAATCCCATCCAAATCCCATCAGATCCCACAAAATCCCATCCAAAACCCATCAGATCCCACAAAATCCCATCCAAAACCCATCAGATCCCACAAAATCCCATCCAAATCCCATCAGATCCCACAAAATCCCATCCAAATCCCATCAGATCCCACAAAATCCCATCCAAAACCCATCAGATCCCACAAAATCCATCCAAAACCCATCAGATCCCACAAAATCCCATCCAAATCCCATCAGATCCCACAAAATCCCAACCAAATCCCATCAGATCCCGCAAAATCCCATCAGATCCCAAAAAATCCCGTTAAAATCCCATCAGATCCCACAAAATCCCATCAGATCCCGCAAAATCCCAACCAAATCCCATCAGATCCCACAAAATCCCATCCAAATCCCATCAGATCCCGAAAAATCCCAACCAAATCCCATCAGATCCAAAAAAATCCATTAAAATCCCATCCAAATCCCACAAAATCCCATCAAATCCCACAAAATCCCATCCAAATCCCATCAGATCCCACAAAATCCCATCCAAATCCCATCAGATCCCACAAAATCCCATCAAAATCCCATCAGATCCCGCAAAATCCCATCCAAATCCCATCAGATCCCACAAAATCCCATCCAAATCCCACAAAATCCCATCCAAATCCCATCAGATCCCAAAAAATCCCAACCAAATCCCATCAGATCCCGCAAAATCCCATCAGATCCCACAAAGTGCCATCAGATCCCGCAAAATCCCATCCAAATCCCATCAGATCCCACAAAATCCCATTCAAATCCCACAAAATCCCATTCAAATCCCACAAAATCCCATTAAATCCCACAAAATCCCATTCAAATCCCACAAAATCCCATTCAAATCCCACAAAATCCCATTCAAATCCCACAAAATCCCAACCAAATCCCATCAGATCTCACAAAATCCCATCCAAATTCCATCAAATCCCATTCAAATTCCATCAAATCCCACAAAATCCCATCAAAATCCCATCAGATCCCATAAAATCCCACCAAATCCCAACCAAATCCCATCAAATCCCACAAAATCCCATTCAAATCCCACAAAATCCCATTCAAATCCCACAAAATCCCATCCAAATCCCATCAGATCCCACAAAATCCCATCCAAATCCCATCAGATCCCACAAAATCCCAACCAAATCCCACAAAATCCCATCAGATCCCACAAAATCCCATTCAAATCCCACAAAATCCTATAAAATCCCACAAAATCCCATCCAAATCCCATCAGATCCCACAAAATCCCATTCAAATCCCACAAAATCCCATTCAAATCCCACAAAATCCCATTAAATCCCACAAAATCCCATTCAAATCCCACAAAATCCCATTCAAATCCCACAAAATCCCAACCAAATCCCATCAGATCTCACAAAATCCCATCCAAATTCCATCAAATCCCATTCAAATTCCATCAAATCCCACAAAATCCCATCAAAATCCCATCAGATCCCATAAAATCCCACCAAATCCCAACCAAATCCCATCAAATCCCACAAAATCCCATTCAAATCCCACAAAATCCCATTCAAATCCCACAAAATCCCATCCAAATCCCATCAGATCCCATAAAATCCCATCCAAATCCCATCAGATCCCACAAAATCCCAACCAAATCCCATCAGATCCCGCAAAATCCATCCAAATCCCACAAAATCCCATCAAATCCCACAAAATCCCATCAGATCCCACAAAATCCCATCCAAATCCCATCAGATCCCACAGAATCCCATTAAAATCCCATCAAATCCCACAAAATCCTATCAAAATCCCATTAAAATTCCATCAAATCCCATAAAAATCCCCAAAAAATTTAAAAATGTAAAAAAATTGACCAAAAATTAGAAAAATACACTTTAAAAAAATATAATTTTTAAATTAAAAATCATTTTAAAAATTAAAAGAAATTTTACAAAAAATTCAAAAGGAAAAAAATTGACCAAAAACTGGAAAAAAATATTTTAGAAATCAAAAAAAATTTCCAAAAAATAATTTTGAAAATTCTAAAAAAAAAATTTTAAGAGAAAAAAAATTGAAAAAAAAAGAATTTCCAAAAAACCTCTAAAACATCATTAAAATAAATTTAAAAAAAAATGAAAGGGAAAAAAAATTGGGAAAAAAAAATTCAAAAAAAAATTCAAAAAAAATCATTAAAATAAATTTAAAAAAAAATAAAAGGGGAAAAATGTCTAAAAACTGGGAAAAAATGCTAAAAAAAAAAGAAAAATTTAAAAAAAATCCTAAGAACCATTTAAAAAATAAAAAAAAAAAAAATTGAAAAAAAATTAAATCCCCAAAAAAATCCAAAAAAATCCAAAAAAAAATCCTAAAAAATTCCTAAAAATATCCTAAAAATATCCTAAAAAATCCTAAAAAAATCCCCAAAAAATCCTAAAAAAATCCTAAAAATATCCTAAAAAATCCTAAAAAAATCCCCAAAAAAATCCTAAAAAAATCCTAAAAATATCCTAAAAAATCCTAAAAAAAATCCCCAAAAAATCCTAAAAAAATATAAAAAATCCTAAAAAAATCCTAAAAAAATCCTAAAAAATCCTAAAAATATCCAAAAAAATTCCTAAAAAAATCAAAAAAATCCCCAAAAAAATCCTAAGAAAATTTAAAAAAAATCCAAAAAAAATCCTAAAAAATTCCTAAAAATATCCTAAAAAATCCTAAAAAAATCCCCAAAAAATCCTAAAAAAATCCTAAAAAAATCCTAAAAAATCCTAAAAAAATCCCAAAAAAATCCTAAAAAAATATAAAAAATATCCTAAAAAATCCTAAAAAAATCCCCCAAAAATCCTAAAAAAATATAAAAAATCCTAAAAAAATCCTAAAAAAATCATAAAAAATTCTAAAAATATCCAAAAAAATTCCTAAAAAAATCAAAAAAATCCCCAAAAAATCCTAAGAGAATTTTAAAAAAATCCAAAAAAATTCCTAAAAAATTCCTAAAAATATCCTAAAAATCTTAAAAAAATCCTAAAAAATCCTAAAAAAATATAAAAAATCCTAAAAAAATCCTAAAAAAATCCTAAAAAATCCTAAAAAAATCCCAAAAAAATCCTAAAAAAATCCTAAAAATATCCTAAAAATATCCTAAAAAAATCCCCAAAAAATCCTAAAAAAATCCTAAAAATATCCTAAAAAATCCTAAAAAAATCCCCAAAAAATCCTAAAAAAATATAAAAAATCCTAAAAAAATCCTAAAAAAATCCTAAAAAATCCTAAAAATATCCAAAAAAATTCCTAAAAAAATCAAAAAAATCCCCAAAAAAATCCTAAGAAAATTTAAAAAAAATCCAAAAAAAATCCTAAAAAATTCCTAAAAATATCCTAAAAAATCCTAAAAAAATCCCCAAAAAATCCTAAAAAAATCCTAAAAAAATCCTAAAAAATCCTAAAAAAATCCCAAAAAAATCCTAAAAAAATATAAAAAATATCCTAAAAAATCCTAAAAAAATCCCCCAAAAATCCTAAAAAAATATAAAAAATCCTAAAAAAATCCTAAAAAAATCATAAAAAATTCTAAAAATATCCAAAAAAATTCCTAAAAAAATCAAAAAAATCCCCAAAAAATCCTAAGAAAATTTTAAAAAAATCCAAAAAATTCCTAAAAAATTCCTAAAATATCCTAAAAATCCTAAAAAAATCCTAAAAAATCCTAAAAAAATATAAAAAATCCTAAAAAAATCCTAAAAAAATCCTAAAAAATCCTAAAAAAATCCCAAAAAAATCCTAAAAAAATCCTAAAAATATCCTAAAAATATCCTAAAAAAATCCCCAAAAAATCCTAAAAAAATCCTAAAAAATCCTAAAAAAATCCTAAAAAAATCCTAAAAAAATCCAAAAAAAATCCTAAAAAAATCCTAAAAATATCCTAAAAAATCCTAAAAAATCCTAAAAATATCCAAAAAAATTCCAAAGAAAATCCTAATAAAATAAAAAAAAAATCCAAAAAAATTCCAAAAAAATCCTAAAAAAATCCAAAAAAATCCTAAAAAAATCCTAAAAAAATTCCTAAAAAAATCCTAAAACTCTCCAATCCAAATCCAACCCCCCTAACCGCCCCCCGAGGCCCCCTGCGTACCTGTCCTTGACCTGCAGCAGGTAGCAGACCAGGCAGTAGCCGGCGCAGCTGCGCACGAAGTTCCTCTGGGCGCTGAGGAAGGACTCGGTGCTGGAGCTGCCGTGCTCCTGCAGGAAATAATCCAGCAGCGCCAGCTGCGACTGCTTCTTGATCTGGTGCAGCGAGACGGCGCTGAGCACCGGCTCGATCATCCCGCTGTCCGCCGAGATCACCAGGATCTTGTAGGGCTTCACCCACAGGGGAACCCGCTCCTGCTCCCAGATGGACTGAGGGGAACAGAGGCACGGTGAGGGGAGGGGAAATGGGGAATGGGGAGGGGAGGGGGAATGGGGAATGGGGAGGGAAAATGGGGAATGGGGAATGGGGAGGGGAGGGGGAATGGGGAGGGGATGGGAAATGGGGAATGGTGAGGGGATGGGAAATGGGGAATGGTGAGGGGATGGGAAATGGGGAATGGTGAGGGGATGGGAAATGGGGAATGGTGAGGGGATGGGAAATGGGGAATGGTGAGGGGAGGGAAAATGGCGGGAGTGGTGAGGGGATGGGAAAATGGGGAATGGTGAGGAGATGGGGAATGGAGGGAATGGTGAGGGGAGGGAAAATGGAGGAAATGGTGAGGGGAGGGAAAATGGTGGGAATGGTGAGAGGAGGGAAAATCGCAGGAATGGTGAGGGGAGGGAAAATGGAGGAAATGGTGAGGGGAGGGAAAATGGTGAAGGAGGGAAAATGGTGAGGGGAGGGGAAAATGCCGGGAATGGTGAGGGGAGGGAAAATGGTGGGAATGGTGAGGGGATGGGAAATGGCAGGAATGGTGAGGGGAGGGAAAATGGTGGAATGGTGAGGGGATGAGGAGTGGTGATGGGAGGGAAATGGCGGGAATGGTGAGGGGAAGGAAATGGTGAGGGGATGGGAAATGGAGGAAATGGTGAGGAAAGGGAAAATGGTGGGAATGGTGAGGGGATGGGAAATGGGGAGGGGAGGGAAAATGGGGAATGGTGAGGGGAGGGAAAATGGCAGGAATCATGAGGGGAGGGAAAATGGGGAAGGGTGAGGGGATGGGAAATGGGGAGGGGAGGGAAAATGGAGGAAATGGTGAGGAAAGGGAAAATGCCAGGAATGGTGAGAGGAAGGAAAATGGTGGGAATGGTGAGGGGATGAGGAATGGGGAATGGTGAGGGGATGGGAAATGGTGAGGGGAGGGAAAATGGGGAATTGGGAGAGGATGGGGAATGGGGAATGGTGAGGGGATGGGAAATGGTGAGGGGACGGAAAATGGCAGGAATGGTGAGGGGAGGGAAATGGCGGGAATGGTGAGGGGAGGGAAAATGGTGAGGGGAGGGAAAATGGCGGGGATGGGAAATGGGGAATGGTGAGGGAAAACGGCGGGAATGGTGAGGAGATGGGGAATGGAGGGAATGGTGAGGGGAGGGAAAATGGCGGGAATCGTGAAGGGAGGGAAAATGGCGGGAATGGTGAGGGGAGGGAAATGGGGATTTTTTTGGGGAATGATGGGAGTCTCTCAGGGATCGGGAATTCTTTGGGAACTCCCTGGGAAGGGCCTCACCTGCAGCTGTTTGAGCACCTGGAAGGCCAGCAGCTCCTGCCGGAGATCGTCGCCGCATTTGACGATGACGGAGAGGAGGCGCCACGAGGGGAGGTGGCCGTAGGGAGAGGCCTCCCGGATCCTCCTGAGGGAAAATTCCGGAAAAAAAAAGGGATCTTCCCGGGCTCTTCGAGCTCTGGGAAGTGCCTGAAGTTGTCTTGAGGCCATCCGAGCCCATTAAAATCCCATCAGATCCCACGAAATCCCATTAAACTGCCAGCAAATCCCACCAGATCCCATTAAAACCCCGTCAAATCTTGTTAAAATCTCATCAAACCTCATTAAAATCCCATGAAATTCCATAAAATCCCATAAAATTCACTAAAATGCCATTAAAATCCCATTGAATGTAATAGAATTCCATAAAACCCCATTAAAATCCCATAAAATCCCATGGAATTCCATAAAATTCACTAAAATGCCATTAAAATCCCATCGAAGGTAATGGAATTCCATAAAATCCCATAAAATCCAATGAAATTCCACAAAATCCCATAGAACGGGATTCCAACGAAATGTCAAAATTCCTGGGTTTTAGCAGGGAAAATTCCCAAATTTTTGCTCTGGGTAATATCGGAATTCCAGGAATTTTTTTTTTAATGAATTCCTTGGAATTCCCAAATCCCTACCGGACTTTTTCCTGCCAGGGCTCCTTGAGGGCCACGGCCGACGGATCCTCGGGGTCCCTCCGGAAGGACGTGGGGGTGTGAGCCAGCTGCTCCGACAGCCGCCGCCTGCAGGGCAACAATTCCCACTTTTCCAGGGAAAAATTCCCGGATTTTCACTCCGGGCAAGGCCGTAATACTGGGGTTTTATCAGGGAAAATTCCCAGATTTTTGCTCTGGGGAATGTCGGAATTCCGAGGTTTTATTCCAGATTTTTGCTCTGGGGAATGTCGGAATTCCGAGGTTTTATTCCAGATTTTTGCTCTGGGGAATGTCGGAATTCCGAGGTTTTATTCCGGATTTTTGCTCTGGGGAATGTCGGAATTCCGAGGTTTTATTCCAGATTTTTGCTCTGGGGAATGTCGGAATTCCGAGGTTTTATTCCAGATTTTTGCTCCGGGGAATGTCGGAATTCCGAGGTTTTATTCCAGATTTTTGCTCTGGGGAATGTTGGAATTCCGAGGTTTTATTCCAGATTTTTGCTCTGGGGAATGTCGGAATTCCGAGGTTTTATTCTGAATTTTTGCTCTGGGGAATGTCGGAATTCTGAGGTTTTATTCCGAATTTTTGCTCTGGGGAATGTCGGAATTCCGAGGTTTTATTCCAGATTTTTGCTCTGGGGAATGTCGGAATTCCGAGGTTTTATTCCAGACTTTTCCTCTGGGGAATGTCGGAATTCCGAGGTTTTATTCCGAATTTTTGCTCCGGTCAGCGTCAGAATTTTGGGGTTTTTATGAGGGAACATTCCCGGGATTTTTGCTCTTGGGAATGTCACAATTTCAGGTTTTCTTTGAGGGAAAATTCACACATTTTTTGCTCGGAATTCCGGGGTTTTATCAGGGAAAATTCCTGGATTTCTGCTCTGCGGAATGTCAAAATTCCAGGGTTTTTTTGGAGGGAAAAATCCCGGATTTCTGCTCTGGGGAATGTCAAAATTCCGGGGTTTTTTTTTGAGGGAAAATTCCCAGATTTCTGCTCTGGGGAATGTCAAAATTCCAGGGTTTTTTTGAGGGAAAATTCCCAGATTTGTGCTCTGCGGAATGTCAAAATTCCGGGGTTTTTTTGAGGGAAAATTCCCAGATTTCTGCTCTGCGGAATGTCAAAATTCCAGGGTTTTTTTTGAGGGAAAAATCCCAGATTTCTGCTCTGCGGAATGTCAAAATTCCAGGGTTTTTTTTGAGGGAAAATTCCCAGATTTCTGCTCTGCGGAATGTCAAAATTCCGGGGTTTTTTTGAGGGAAAATTCCTGGATTTCTGCTCTGAAAATGTCAAAATTCTGGGGTTTTTTTGAGGGAAAATTCCCAGATTTCTGCTCTGCGGAATGTCAAAATTCCAGGGTTTTTTTGAGGGAAAAATCCCAGATTTCTGCTCTGGGGAATGTCAAAATTCCAGGGTTTTTTTGAGGGAAAATTCCCAGATTTCTGCTCTGGGGAATGTCAAAATTCCAGGGGTTTTTTTGAGGGAAAAATCCCAGATTTCTGCTCTGGGGAATGTCAAAATTCCGGGGGTTTTTTTTGAGGGAAAATTCCCAGATTTCTGCTCTGGGGAATGTCAAAATTCCGGGGTTTTTTTTGAGGGAAAATTCCCAGATTTCTGCTCTGGGGAATGTCAAAATTCCAGGGGTTTTTTTTGAGGGAAAAATCCCAGATTTCTGCTCTGGGGAATGTCAAAATTCCAGGGGTTTTTTTGAGGGAAAATTCCCAGATTTCTGCTCTGCGGAATGTCAAAATTCCGGGGTTTTTTTGAGGGAAAATTCCCAGATTTCTGCTCTGCGGAATGTCAAAATTCCGGGGTTTTTTTGAGGGAAAATTCCTGGATTTCTGCTCTGAAAAATGTCAAAATTCTGGGGTTTTTTTGAGGGAAAATTCCCAGATTTCTGCTCTGCGGAATGTCAAAATTCCAGGGTTTTTTTTGAGGGAAAAATCCCAGATTTCTGCTCTGGGGAATGTCAAAATTCCGGGGTTTTTTTTGTGGAAAAGCTCCCGGATTTTCCCCAAGCTCACCGGATGTCTCCGGCGGCGATGAAGACGGGCTCCCGGCTCTCCTGGCTGGTGATGGAATCCACGGAAAACTGGGAGATGTTGTCGCAGCTGTTGGTGTGCATTTCCGGGAGCTGAGGGAATCCCGGGAAAACCCCATCAAATTCCCATTGAAACCTCATCAGATCCCACTAAAATCCCACAAAATCCCACGAAAATCCCACAAAATCCCACGAAAATCCCACAAAATCCCACTAAAATCCCACAAAATCCCACTAAAATCCCACAAAATCCCACGAAAATCCCACAAAATCCCACGAAAATCCCACAAAATCCCATTAAAATCCCACAAAATCCCACTAAAATCCCACAAAATCCCACTAAAATCCCACAAAATCCCACGAAAATCCCACAAAATCCCATTAAAACCCCATCAAATTCCCATTGAAACCCCATCAAATTCCCATTAAAACCTCATCAGATCCCACTAAAATCCCACAAAATCCCATGAAAATCTGATAAAATCCCATAAAATTCAAAAAAAAAAGCCAAAAAATCCAAAAAAATCCCATCAAATCCCATCAAACCCAGTTCCAGGGGGAGCCTGGAGTGACGTTCCCACATGGAACCCCTGGGGGACACCCTGGAGACATCTTGGTGGCCGTGAACCTTCTGGAAAACCCCATTCCCACCATTCCCACTCCATGGGGACACCTGGAGGCCACCACAGTGCCAGAACCTTCTGGAAAACCCCATTCCCAACATTCCCAATCCATGAGGACACCTTGGGGACACCACGGTGCCAGAACCTCCTGGAAATGCCCATTCCCACCATTCCCACTCCATGGGGACACCTTGGGGACACCACAGCGCCAGAACCTTCTGGAAAACCCCATTCCCACTCCATGGGGACACCACGGTGCAAGAACCTTCTGGAAAACCCCATTCCAAACATTCCCACTCCATGGGGACACCTGGAGGCCACCACAGTGCCAGAACCTTCTGGAAAACCCCATTCCCAACCTTTCCACCTCCATGGGGACACCTGGAGGCCACCACGGTGCCAGAACCTTCTGGAAAACCCCATTCCCAACATTCCCAATCCATGAGGACACCTTGGGGACACCACGGTGCCAGAACCTTCTGGAAAACCCCATTCCCACCATTCCCACTCCATGGGGACACCTTGGGGACACCTGGAGGCCACCACGGTCAGTGCCAGAACCTTCTGGAAAACCCCATTCCCAACATTCCCACCTCCATGGGGACACCTTGGGGACACCACGGTGCCAGAACCTTCTGGAAAAACCCCATTCCCAACATTCCCATTCCCAATATTCCCACTCCATGGGGACACCTTGGGGACACCTTGGGGAATACTTGGGGGCCACCACGGTGCCAGAACCTTCTGGAAAACCCCATTCCCAACATTCCCAATCCATGAGGACACCTTGGAGACACCACGGTGCCAGAACCTTCTGGAAAACCCCATTCCCAACATTCCCACTCCATGGGGACACCTGGGGACACCTGGAGGCCACCACAGTGCCAGAACCTTCTGGAAAACCCCATTCCCAACCTTTCCACCTCCATGGGGACACCCTGGGGACACCTGGAGGCCACCACGGTGCCAAACCTTCTGGAAAACTCCGTTCCCACTCCATGGGGACACCTGGAGGCCACCACGGTGCCAGAACCTTCTGGAAATGCCCATTCCCAACATTCCCACCCCATGGGGACACCTGGAGGCCACCACGATGCCAGAACCTTCTGGAAAACCCCATTCCCACCATTCCCGCTCCATGGGGGACACCTTGGGGACACCTGGAGGCCACCACGGTGCCAGAACCTTCTGGAAAACCCCATTCCCAACATTCCCATTCCCAATATTCCCACTCTATGGGGACACCTTGGGGACACGTTGGGGAATACTTGGGGGCCACCACGGTGCCAGAACCTTCTGGAAAACCCCATTCCCACCATTCCCACTCCATGGGGACACCTGGGGGCCACCACGGTGCCAGAACCTTCTGAAAAACCCCATTCCCAACATTCCCACTCCATGGGGACACCTGGGGGCCACCACGGTGCCAGAACCTTCTGGAAAACCCCATTCCCACCATTCCCACTCCATGGGGACACCTGGGGGCCACCACGGTGCCAGAACCTTCTGGAAAACCCCATTCCCACCACTCCCACTCCATGGGGACACCATGGGGACACCTTGGGGACACCTGGAGGCCACCACGGTGCCAGAACCTTCTGGAAAACTCTGTTCCCACTCCATGGGGACACCTTGGGGACACCACGGTGCCAGAACCTTCTGGAAATGCCCATTCCCACCATTCCCACTCCATGGGGACACCTGGAAGCCACCACGGTGCCAGAACCTTCTGGAAATGCCCGTTCCCAGCGTTCCCACCTCCACCTGGAGCTCCACGATGTCGTCCACGGACCAGGCCTCGTCGTCGTTGTCGTAGTTGGGGACGGTGCTGAAGCTGCCGGCCCTCTGCTCCGGGCCCATCCCGCATTCCGGAAGGTTCTCGGCCGAGCGCGTGCTCCGGATCCGGTTCTCCGGGATGCGCGCCGGGACATTCGCCGTGTCGAAATTGTCACATTCCAGGACTTCCACGTAGATTAAATAGGGAGCCTGGGAATGAGGGATCGATGGTCACGGGCGCTGCCGGGGTTGGGTTTTTGGGGGGAAATCCGGGGATTTGGTGCATATGGAGCAGGGGGGAGGTTCTCAGGGGGGTTGTGCCCAATCCCAGCTGTCCCAACGTTCCCGGTCCTGGAAGTGACAGCTCCAGATCCTTCCCAGCATTCCCAACCCATCCCAATTCCCAATTTCCCATCCCAATTCCCAGCTCCCCAGAACTTGTCCTTGGAGTTGAGCACCACAGCCTGGGAGTGGAGCACCCTGACCACGTGGTGCTGGAAGGTGGCACCACCACCTCCATTCCCAAGCATTCCCAAGCATTCCCAACCCATCCCAATTCCCAATTCCCAATTCCCAATTCCCAATTCTCAATTCCCAATTCCCAATTTCCCATCCTAATTCCCAATTCCCAATTCCCCAGAACTTGTCCTTGGAGTTGAGCACCACGGCTTGGGAGTGGGGCACCCTGACCATGTTGTGCTCAAAGGTGGCACCACCACCTCCATTCCCACCATTCCCAACCCATCCCAATTCCCAATTCCCAAACCCCAATTCCCAATTTCCCATCCCAATTCCCAACTCCCCAGACCTTATCCTTGGAATTAAGGACAACGGCCTGCGAGTGGGGCACCCTGACCACGTGGTGCTGGAAGGTGGCACCACCACCTCCCATTCCCACCATTCCAAACCATTCCCAACCCATCCCAATTCCCAATTTCCCATCCCAAACCCCAATTTCCCATCCAAATTCCCAATTCCCCATTTCCCATCCCCATTCCCCAGACCTTATCCTTGGAGTTGAGCACCACGGCCTGCGAGTGGGGCACCCTGACCACGTGGTGCTGGAAGGTGGCACCACCACCTCCATTCCCAACCATTCCCAACCATTCCCAACCCACCCCAGTTCCCAATTCCCAATTCCCAATTTCCCATCCCAATTCCCAGTTCCCCAGCCCTTATCCTTGGAATTAAGGACGACGGCCTGCGAGTGGGGCACCCTGACCACGTGGAGCTTAAAGGTGGCACCACCACCTCCCATTCCCACCATTCCCAACCATTCCCAATTCCCAATTCCCAAACCCCAACTGCCAATTTCCCATCCTAATTCCCAATTCCCCAGACCTTATCCTTAGAGTTGAGCACCACGGCCTGCGAGTGGGGCACCCTGACCATGTGGTGCTGGAAGGTGGCACCACCACCTCCATTCCCACCATTCCCAACCATTCCCAACCCATCCCAATTCCCAATTTTCCAAACCTTATCCTTGGAGCTGAGCACCACGGCCTGCGAGTGGGGCACCCTGACCACGTGGTGCTCAAAACCAAGAAATCATCACCTCCATTCCCACCATTTCCCATCCCAAACCCCAATTTCCCATCCCAAACCCCAATTCCCCATCCCAATTCCCAGTTTTCCAGACCTTATCCTTGGAGTTGAGCACCACGGCCTGCGAGTGGGGCACCCTGACCACGTGGTGCTGGAAGGCGGCCGTGGGCAGCCAGGCGCGGGCGGGCAGTTTGTGGTTGAGCAGGGACAGCTCCGAGATCAGCCGCTGCGTCTTCTGCTCCTTGGTGGGCAGCGTGGCCAGGCGCTTCCCGATGGCCATCAGCGACTTGATGAACTCCCGCTCCGGGGCCAGCCGGGCCGGCTGGAAAAGGGTCGGGATCCAAAGGGAAAGGGTCGGGATCCGAAGGAAAATGTTTGGGAAAAAAGGAAAGCAGAGGTGATGTTGGGGCTTTTACAGTGGGAGCCATTTCCTGATCTTTCCCTTTTCCTTCTCTCCCCTCTTCCTTCCTTTTCCCTCGTCCTGCTCTTCTTCCCACTCTGGAGCCAGCCAGGCCGGCTGGAAAAGGGTCGGGATCCGAAGGAAAAGGGTCGGGATCCGAAGGAAAAGGGTCGGGATCCCAAGGGAAAAGGGTTGGGAAAAAAAGGAAAGCAGAGGTGATGTTGGGGCTTTTACAGTGGGAGCAATTTCCTGATCTTTCCCTTTTCCTGCTCTCCCCTCTTCCTTCCTTTTCTCTCTTCCTGCTCTTCCCACTCTGGAGCCAGCCGGGCTGGCTGGAAAAGGGTCGGGATCTGAAGGAAAAAGTTTGGGAAAAAAGGAGGAAAACAGAGGTGGTGTTGGTCCTTGTCCTCATTCCTCGTCCTCATCCTCCCCGCTTTTCCCTTTTCCTGCTTTTCCTTCTTTCCTTCTCCTGCTCTTCCCACTGTGGAGCCAGCTGGGCCGGCTGGAAAAGGGTCGGGATCCCAAGGAAAAGGGTCGGGATCCGAAGGAAAAGGGTTGGGATCCGAAGGAAAAGGGTTGGGAGAAAAGGAGGAAAGCAGAGGTGATGTTGGGGCTTTTACAGTGGGAGCAATTTCCTGATCTTTCCCTTTTCCTGCTCTCCCCTCTTCCCACTCTGGAGCCAGCTGGGCCGGCTGGAAAAGGGTCGGGATCCGAAGGAAAAGGGTCGGGATCCGAAGGAAAAAGTTTGGGAAAAAAGGAGGAAAACAGAGGTGGTGTTGGTCCTCGTCCTCATTCCTCGTCCTCATCCTCCCCGCTTTTCCCTTTTCCTGCTTTTCCTTCTTTCCTTCTCCTGCTCTTCCCACTCTGGAGCCAGCTGGGCCGGCTGGAAAAGGGTCGGGATCCGAAGGAAAAGGGTCGGGATCCGAAGGAAAAAGTTTGGGAAAAAAGGAAAGCAGAGGTGATGTTGGGGCTTTTACAGTGGGAGCAATTTCCTGATCTTTCCCTTTTCCTGCTCTCCCCTCTTCCCACTCTGGAGCCAGCCGGGCCGGCTGGAAAAGGGTCGGGATCCGAAGGAAAAGGGTCGGGATCCGAAGGAAAAGGGTCGGGATCCGAAGGAAAAGGGTCAGGATCCCAAGGGAAAAGGGTCAGGATCCCAAGGGAAAAGGGTTGGGAAGAAAGGAGGAAAACAGAGGTGGTGTTGGTCCTCGTCCTCATTCCTCCCCGCTTTTCCCTTTCCCTGCTTTTCCTTCTTTCCTTCTCCTGCTCTTCCCACTCTGGAGCCAGCCGGGCCGGCTGGAAAAGGGTCGGGATCCGAAGGAAAAGGGTCGGGATCCGAAGGAAAAGGGTCGGGATCCGAAGGAAAAAGTTTGGGAAAAAAGGAGGAAAACAGAGGTGATGTTGGTCCTCGTCCTCATCCTCCCTGCTTTTCCCTTTTCCTGCTTTTCCCTTTTCCTGCTTTTCCCTTTTCCTGCTTTTCCTTCTTCCCTTCTCCTGCTCTTCCCACTCTGGAGCCAGCCGGGCTGGCTGGAAAAGGGTCGGGATCCAAAGGAAAAGGGTGGGGATCCGAAGGAAAAAATTTGGGAAAAAAGGAGGAAAACAGAGGTGGTGTTGGTCCTCGTCCTCATTCCTCGTCCTCATTCCTCCCCGCTTTTCCCTTTCCCTGCTTTTCCTTCTTTCCTTCTCCTGCTCTTCCCACTCTGGAGCCAGCTGGGCCGGCTGGAAAAGGGTCGGGATCCAAAGGAAAAGGGTCGGGATTTGAAGGAAAAAGTTTGGGAAAAAAGGAAAGCAGAGGTGATGTTGGGGCTTTTACAGCGGGAGCCATTTCCTGATCTTTCCCTTTTCCTGCTCTCCCCTCTTCCTTCCTTTTCCCTTTTCCTGCTCTTCCCACTCTGGAGCCAGCTGGGCCGGCTGGAAAAGGGTCGGGATCCGAAGGAAAAAGTTTGGGAATAAAGGAGGGAAATGGAGGCGATGTCAGAGGTTTTTTTAGTGGGAGCAAATTCCTGCTCTTCCCTCTTCCCGTCCCCTCCCTCTTCCCAGATCCTGGGAGCTTGGGAATCCCATCCATCCCCCAGCAGAGCAGCATCCCAGGGTTTCTTCCTTCCCCCCGGAATTCCAGAGCCAACGTTCCCAGCAGGATCCGACAGATTCCTGGGATTTGGGATTATCCAGATTCCCGGGATTTGGGATTATCCAGATTCTCGGGATTTGGGATTATCCAGATTCCCAGGATTCAGCAGGATCTGGACCTCTGGGATCTGGGGGAGATCCTCACTCCCAGCCCTCTAAATTCCCAGGATTTGGAGTGCCCGGATCCCTGGATTTGGGATTCCCGCCCCTCCCCGGTGTCCCAATCCAACGGCCCCACCGGGATTTGGGATTTCCCTGCGGATGCAGCAGCCCCTCCCCCGCACCGATCCCAAATTTCCGCTCCACATTCCCCCCCAAAAACAATCGGGAAGAGCTGATTCTCGGGCTCCATGCTGGAGAAGGCGCCATGCAGAAAGCCACGGATCGGGGGAGAAGGCAGCAACGGAAAACGCCGGGAAAATCGGGAATAGCGCGGAGCGAGAAGGGAAAATCAGGGAAAGGAAGGATCGGGCTGGGCATTCCCGGCTGGGAATCCATTGGATTTGTAGTCCACGTCCAAAAATCCCCTCAGGAATTCCGGGATAACTTCCCTGCCCCCCGCCTGGATCCAGGCATGGGAGAAATGTTCCAGAGGTTCCCAATCCCGGCCGGATCCCCAAAATTCCTGCAGCGCTCCATGGATGGAATCCCATTCCTGCCAAAAAACCGGGACAGCCCATGGATGCACCCCGGCTTTTTGCCACGGTTCTGATATTCCTGATCCTCCCATCCAGGTTTTTTTGTGGATGTTGTCCCCCTTGGGAATAGCAGGAAAGGCTTTTTTCCCAGCGGGATATCCCGAGGAATTTGGGAATCTGGGATCAATCCAGGGATCCCTCTGGATTCGGGGGAATTTTGGATTCCCGGCTCTTCCAAGGATCCCAAAATGCTTCCCAAGGATCTTCTCGCGACCTCAAGGAATTTGGGAATCTGGGATCAATCCAGGGATCCCTCTGGATTCGGGGGAATTTTGGATTCCCGGCTCTTCCAAGGATCCCAAAATGCTTCCCAAGGATCTTCTCGCGACCTCAAGGAACGTTCCAGGGGTGCCAGGATCCGTTCGGAGCCTCTGGAATTCTGGGGCTGATGGGAAACTTGGAAATCTTGGATCTTCCAGCCAGAGGGGTTGGGAAATTCCATCCCATTCCAGATGGGAAATTCCAGAGGGAATTTTCCTCTTCTTCCCATTCCCGAAGGAAATTTCATTCCATTCCAAAGGGAAAATTCCTCTTCATCCCATCCTTTTCCAAATGGGAATTTCCTCCTCTTCTCATCCCATTCCAGAGGGGAATTCCAGAGGGAATTTTCCTCTTCATCTCGTGCCAAAGGGAATTTCTTCCTCATCCCATTCCAGAGGGAAAATTCCTCCTCATCCTCCTCATTCCAAAGGCAAATTCCAGAGAGAATTTTCCTCTTCTTCCCATTCCAGATGGAAATTTCCTCTTCATCCCATTCCAAAGGCAAATTCCAGAGAGAATTCTCCTCTTCGCCCCACTCCTCATCCCAGCATTCCCGAGGATCCTTCCCATTCCAGCAGAACATTCCACAGGGAATGAGGAATTATCCTGGTTTTCCGTCGATTCCCGGAAAAACCCCGGAGAGGAGCCGTTGGCTGGGCTGGGAGGAGCAGGAATGGGTGGAAATCAAGGAATTCCTGGAATTTTGGGTGGGAATTTGGGGCTTGGAGCTCATCCCAAACATCCCTGAAAAGCAGCAGGATTTAGGATGAGCCCCGAAGTTTGGGATCAAATCCCGACAAAATTCCCAAATCCAGGCGTGGGAAGGATCCCTGGGAACTCCCAGCAGGATCAGAGCTGGCTTTGGAATCCAGGAATTCCTGGAAAAGCCAAAGAAAATCATGGAATTCTTCCTGAAAAATCCCTGTGCTGGAGGAAATCATGGACTACGCATTCCCACCGGGAATCCCGGCGGGAAAAGATCCCCAAAAAAAAACAACAATGGAAAAAAAAAAATGGGAAAAGGGCTCATTCTGGAGAGCAAAATCAGAGAAACCACCGGGATTCGATTGGAATTTAAAAAAAAAGAAGGAATTAAAAGAACGAAATCAAGGAATGATTGGCAAGAAAAAAAAAAAAAAACAAACACGGAAAAAAAAATAAAAAAAAAGCAAATGAATCCCATCCGGCCGAGAATTTTGGGAGCCAAATTCCAAAGGCAAACAGCATTTCCTCTTCCACCTGCATGGGAAAAGCAAGAATTCCCTCATTCCCAGATGGATTTGGGGGTGGGAAAAAATGGGATTTTTCCATGATTTTATTCAACCGGAACCGATTTTCCCGGAGTTCCCGTTCCGAGGAAACGTCGCGGTGGCGATCCCGGGATTTTTTTTTTTTTTTTTTTTTTTTTTTTTCCCTTTGGGAATATTTGGGGAATATTCCAGAGGGGTGGAAAGTGAGGAAATGCTGCGGCGGGAAGAGGGAACCTCCGGAAAAAAAAAACGGGATCGGAACTTACGGGAGCCAAGGATTTATCCAGGCTTTCCGTACTCGAGGAGAATTCCTGGGAAAAGCAGGAAAAAAAAAAAGGGGGGATTTGGGGCATTTTGGGGTTTTTTGGGATTTTTTTTTCCGTAGGGAAGAGAGGAAGGAAAAGGGAAAAAGGGGGAGAAAAAGCAAAGTTTAGGTCCAGGCTCACTTCCAGCAATTCCCAAGGTTTGGTTTGGTTTGGTTTGGTCCCATCCCCTTGGAATTCCGGCGGATTTTTCCCGGAAAAAATTCCAGGAAGGAAAATTCCACCGATCTCAAGCAGGGTGGGATCAAAGTGGAGCAGATCCAAGCGCTGAATTCCCGGGGTTTTCCCGGTTTTTTTTCCTTCTCTCCGGGATCTTTTATCCCGCCCTGGAAGGACGAGGATGGATCCAGCTCCGAATTCCTTGGATTTCTGACCTTTTCCGTCACCAAATCCACGTTTTTTTTCCTTCCCTGGATTCCTGTTTATCCCGAATTTCAGCACACCAAACAGATCCCATGGAAACGATCCCGAAAATTCCCGAAATCCCGATTTTTTTGAGGCTGCTTTTATCAAGGAGAGATTCCTGATTTAGTCCAAGCTTTCCTGCCATTCCCACATTTCCCTCCAAGCTCCATCCCAAGGGATTCCCATCCCAAATATCCCGAAATTCCAGCGCCTGCGAGTCCATCGAGCCATGATTTTGAATTTCCCAAAAAGCCGGGAATTTGGGGGCTAAAATTCCCAAAAATTCCTGCCCAAAAAAAGGGACAGATCCAGATCTGGATCCCACCTGGAGAAAAAAAATTGATGGGAAACGATCCCAGAACTCCTCAGGGAAGGGAAAATCCATGGAAAATCATCCCAGGTTTTCCCTCCCCTGGTGAATTTTGGGATCATTTCCATCCATCTTCCCGGCTTTTTCCGAGGAATTCCTGGATTTCGGAGGGAAAAACACCCAGTGCTTCAAGAATTCTGGGATTTTTGAGGGATATTTGGGATGCAGGGCTGGAGTCTCTCTGGTTTTGTGCTTTCCCAGCTTTTTCTGGATCGTTTCCAGGAGTTTCCTCATCCATCATTTATGGAAAAGCTCCGGTTTCCACCTCCTCCTTTTCCATATTAAAAATTCATCCCGGCGGGAACGGCCCCGGGATTTTTCCAGGGTGTTCGGATCGTGAATCTGGCCTGGAAAATTCCTTCCCAACCCTTCCTTCCATCCTTATCCCCATTCCCAAGAGTTTGGAACAATCCTTGGCTCCTCCGAGGATTCCCAGCGCAATTCCCAGCAGGATCAAGCCCTGGATTTATCATCCGTTTCCCAGGAATTCCCAACCATTCCCAGCCATTCCCAGCCATTCCCAACCATTCCCAGCCATTCCCAGTCATTCCCAGCCATTCCCAACCATTCCCAACCATTCCCAGCCATTCCCAGCCATTCCCAACCATTCCCAGTCATTCCCAACCATTCCCAGCCATTCCCAACCATTCCCAACCATTCCCAGCCATTACCAGCCATTCCCAACCATTCCCAGCCATTCCCAGTCATTCCCAGCCATTCCCAGCCATTCCCAGCCATTCCCAGTCATTCCCAACCATTCCCAGCCATTCCCAACCATTCCCAGTCATTCCCAGCCATTCCCAACCATTCCCAACCATTCCCAGTCATTCCCAGCCATTCCCAGCCATTCCCAGCCATTCCCAACCATTCCCAGCCATTCCCAGCCATTCCCAGCCATTCCCAACCATTCCCAACCATTCCCAGTCATTCCCAACCATTCCCAGTCATTCCCAGTCATTCCCAACCATTCTCAGCCATTCCCAGTCATTCCCAACCATTCCCAGCCATTCCCAGCCATTCCCAACCATTCCCAGCCATTCCCAGCCATTCCCAACCATTCCCAGTCATTCCCAACCATTCCCAGTCATTCCCAACCATTCCCAGCCATTCCCAACCATTCCCAGCCATTCCCAACCATTCCCAGTCATTCCCAACCATTCCCAGCCATTCCCAGTCATTCCCAACCATTCCCAGCCATTCCCAGTCATTCCCAACCATTCCCAGCCATTCCCAGTCATTCCCAACCATTCCCAACTATTCTCAGCCATTCCCAGTCATTCCCAGTCATTCCCAACCATTCCCAGCCATTCCCAGCCATTCCAAACCATTCCCAGCCATTCCCAACCATTCCCAGCCATTCCCAGCCATTCCCAGTCATTCCCAGCCATTCCAAACCATTCCCAGCCATTCCCAGCCATTCCCAGCCATTCCCAACCATTCCCAACCATTCCCAGTCATTCCCAGCCATTCCCAGCCATTCCCAGCCATTCCCAACCATTCCCAGCCATTCCCAACCATTCCCAGCCATTCCCAACCATTCCCAACCATTCCCAGTCATTCCCAGCCATTCCCAGCCATTCCCAGCCATTCCCAACCATTCCCAGCCATTCCCAACCATTCCCAGCCATTCCCAACCATTCCCAGTCATTCCCAGTCATTCCCAACCATTCTCAGCCATTCCCAGTCATTCCCAACCATTCCCAGCCATTCCCAGCCATTCCCAACCATTCCCAGTCATTCCCAACCATTCTCAGCCATTCCCAGTCATTCCCAACCATTCCCAGCCATTCCCAGCCATTCCCAGCCATTCCCAACATTCCCAACCATTCCCAACCATTCCCAGCCATTCCCAGCCATTCCCAACCATTCCCAGACATTCCCAGACATTCCCAACTATTCTCAGCCATTCCCAGTCATTCCCAGTCATTCCCAGCCATTCCCAGCCATTCCCAGTCATTCCCAACCATTCCCAGTCATTCCCAGTCATTCCCAACCATTCTCAGCCATTCCCAGTCATTCCCAACCATTCCAGCCATTCCCAGCCATTCCCAACCATTCCCAGTCATTCCCAACCATTCTCAGCCATTCCCAGTCATTCCCAACCATTCTCAGCCATTCCCAACCATTCCCAGCCATTCCCAGCCATTCCCAGTCATTCCCAGCCATTCCCAGCCATTCCCAACCATTCCCAGCCATTCTCAGCCATTCCCAGTCATTCCCAACCATTCTCAGCCATTCCCAACCATTCCCAGCCATTCCCAGCCATTCCCAGCCATTCCCAACCATTCCCAGCCATTCCCAACCATTCCCAACCATTCCCAACCATTCCCAGTCATTCCCAACCATTCTCAGCCATTCCCAGTCATTCCCAACCATTCTCAGCCATTCCCAGCCATTCCAAACCATTCCAGCCATTCCCAGTCATTCCCAGTCATTCCCAGCCATTCCCAACCATTCCCAGCCATTCCCAGCCATTCCCAGCCATTCCCAACCATTCCCAGCCATTCCCAACCATTCCCAACCATTCCCAACCATTCTCAGTCATTCCCAACCATTCCCAACCATTCCCAACCATTCAAACCATTCCCAGCCATTCCCAGTTTCCCTGGGGTGGATCCCACCCTCTGGAGGATTCGTTTTTCCTGGATTGGGAAGCGCTGCTCCCAAAATCTGCTGCCAGCCCCAGCTCAGGGCTCCTCTCCCGCTGGGAATTCCCAGCCCAAGGCAGCGCAACCCCAACCCCAGAGGAACTTCGGGATGAATCCCAAGGCACGACCACCACCCTGAGGGAATTCTGGGATCAATCCCAAGGAAGAACCACAGGATTCTCCCGGTTCCCCCAGCCTTGAAGCACGGCCCCAACTCCGGGAGAGTTCCGGGATCAATCCCAAGGAATATCAACATCCCTGGAGCACAGGCACCACAATCCCAAAGGAGCTCTGGGAGCAATCCCAGGTCCCTGGAGATCCCTTTCCCAGCAGGATCAGCCTTGGAGCACAACCACGACCCTGGAGGAGCTCTGGGATCCATCCCAAGGCAGGACAACGGGATTCTCCAAGCAGGATCAGTCTTGGAGCACAATCCCAACCCCACAACTCCCTTTCCCACAGAATTCCCACTGGGAGCACCCCAAATCTTTACCTCCTCCTCGCTCTCCACCTTGGGGTTGGAGGTTGAGCCTTGGAGCACAACCCCAACCCCACAACCCTCCTTTCCCATAGAATTCCCACCAGGAACACTCCAAACCTTCACCTCCTCCTCGCTCTCCACCTTGGAGTTGCTGGCTGAACCTTGGAGAACAACCCCAACCCCACAACTCCTCTTTCCCACAGAATTCCCACCAGGAACACCCCAAACCTTTACCTCCTCCTCATTCTCCACCTTGGGTTTCTGGCTGAGCCTTGGAGCACAACCCCAACCCCACAACTCCTCTTTCCCCACAGAATTCCCACCAGGAACTTGACCTCCTCCTCATTCTCTACCTTGGAGTTGGAGGCTGAGCCTTGGAGCACAATCACAACCCTGGATGAACTCTGGGATCAATCCCAAGGCAGGACAATGGGATTCTCCAAGCAGGATCAGCCTTGGAGCACAACCCAAACCCTGGGATGAATCCCAAGTCCCTGGAGATCCCTTTCCCAGCAGGATCAGCCTTGGAGCACAACCCCAACCCCACAACCCTCCTTCTCCACAGAATTCCCACCGGGAACATCCCAAACCTTTACCTCCTCCTCGCTCTCCACCTTGGGGTTGAAGGCTGAGCCTTGGAGAACAACCCCAACCCTGGAAGAACTTTGGGATCCATCCCAAGGCAGGACAACGGGATTTTCCCAACACATCAATCCTTGGAGCACAACCCCAACCCCACAAGTGCCTTTCCCCACAGAATTCCCACCAAGAACTTCACCTCCTCC
This sequence comes from Phylloscopus collybita, assembly GCA_027886175.1. Taxonomy (NCBI): domain Eukaryota; kingdom Metazoa; phylum Chordata; class Aves; order Passeriformes; family Phylloscopidae; genus Phylloscopus; species Phylloscopus collybita. The sequence continues at coordinate 25,278 of JAJNNQ010000487.1, forward strand.
TCGCTCTCCACCTTGGAGTTGGAGATTGAGCCTTGGAGCACAACCCCAACCCCACAACTCCTCTTTCCCACAGAATTCCCACCAAGAACTTCACCTCCTCTTCACCTTCCACCTTGGGGTTGGAGGCTGAGCCTTGGAACAGAACCCCAACCCCACAACTCCTCTTTCCCACAGAATTCCCACTGGGAACATCCCAAATCTTTACCTCCTCCTCGTTCTACACCTTGGGGTTGCTGGCTGAACCTTGGAGAACAACCTCAACACTGGAAGAACTCTGGGATCAATCCCAAGGCAGGACAACGGGATTTTCCCAACACATCAATCCTTGGAGCACAACCCCAACCCCACAACTCCCTTTCCCCACAGAATTCCCACCAAGAACTTTGCCTCCTCCTTGCTCTCCATCTCGAGGTTGGAGGCTGAGCCTTGGAGAGCAACCACAACCCTGGAAGAACTCTGGGATCAATCCCAAGGCAGGACAATGGGACTTTTCCCAGCAGGATCAGCCTTGGAGCACAACCCCAACCCCACAACTCCTCTTTCCCCACCAAGAACTTTACCTACTCCTCGCTCTCCACCTTGGGGTTGGAGGCTGAGCCTTGGAGAACAACCTCAACCCCACAACTCCTCTTTCCCACAGAATTCCCACTGGGAACACCCCAAACCTTTACCTCCTCCTCGCTCGCCACCTTGGGGCTGGAGGCTGAGCCTTGGAGAACAACCACAACCCTGGATGAACTCTGGGATCAATCCCAAGGCAGGACAATGGGACTTTTCCCAGCAGGATCAGCCTTGGAGCACAACCCCAACCCCACAACTCCTCTTTCCCCACAGAATTCCCACCAAGAACTTCACCTCCTCCTCGCTCTCCACCTTGGAGTTGGAGGCTGAGCCTTGGAGCACAATCACAACCCTGGATGAACTCTGGGATCAATCCCAAGGCAGGACAATGGGATTCTCCAAGCAGGATCAGCCTTGGAGCACAACCCAAACCCTGGGATGAATCCAAGTCCCTGGAGATCCCTTTCCCAGCAGGATCAGCCTTGGAGCACAACCCCAACCCCACAACCCTCCTTCCCCACAGAATTCCCACCGGGAACACCCCAAACCTTTACCTCCTCCTCGCTCTCCACCTTGGGGTTGGAGGCTGAGCCTTGGAGAACAACCCCAACCCTGGAAGAACTGTGGGATCCATCCCAAGGCAGGACAATGGGATCTTCCCAACACATCAATCCTTGGAGCACAACCCCAACCCCACAACTCCCATTCCCACAGAATTCCCACCAAGAACTTCACCTCCTCTTCACCTTCCACCTTGGGGTTGGAGGCTGAGCCTTGGAGAACAACCCCAACCCCACAACTCCTCTTTCCCACAGAATTCCCACCAGGAACACCCCAAACCTTTACCTCCTCCTCGCTCTCCACCTTGGAGTTGGAGGCTGAGCCTTGGAGAACAACCCCAACCCTGGAAGAACTCTGGGATCAATCCCAAGGCAGGACAATGGGACTTTTCCCAGCAGGATCAGCCTTGGAGCACAACCCCAACCCCACAACTCCTCTTTCCCCACCAAGAACTTTACCTCCTCCTCGCTCTCCACCTTGGGGTTGGAGGCTGAGCCTTGGAGCACAACCCCAACCCCACAACTCCTCTTTCCCACAGAATTCCCACTGGGAACACCCCAAACCTTTACCTCCTCCTCATTCTCCACCTTGGGGTTTCTGGCTGAGCCTTGGAGCACAACCCCAACCCCACAACTCCTCTTTCCCCCACCAAGAACTTTACCTCCTCCTCGCTCTCCACCTTGGGGTTTCTGGCTGAGCCTTGGAGCACAACCCCAACCCTACAACTCCCTTTCCCCACAGAATTCCCACCAGGAACTTTACCTCCTCCTCATTCTCTACCTTGGAGTTGGAGGCTGAGCCTTGGAGCACAATCACAACCCTGGAAGAACTCTGGGATCAATCCCAAGGCAGGACAATGGGATTCTCCAAGCAGGATCAGCCTTGGAGCACAACCCAAACCCTGGGATGAATCCCAAGTCCCTGGAGATCCCTTTCCCAGCAGGATCAGCCTTGGAGCACAACCCCAACCCCACAACCCTCCTTCCCCACAGAATTCCCACCGGGAACACCCCAAACCTTTACCTCCTCCTCGCTCTCCACCTTGGGGTTGAAGGCTGAGCCTTGGAGCACAACCCCAACCCTGGAAGAACTTTGGGATCAATCCCAAGGCAGGACAACGGGATTTTCCCAACACATCAATCCTTGGAGCACAACCCCAACCCCACAACTCCCTTTCCCCACAGAATTCCCACCAAGAACTTTACCTCCTCCTTGCTCTCCACCTCGAGGTTGGAGGCTGAGCCTCGGAGAACAACCACAACCCTGAAAGAACTCTGGGATCCATCCCAAGGCAGGACAATGGGACTTTTCCCAGCAGGATCAGCCTTGGAGCACAACCCCAACCCCACAACTCCTCTTTCCCCACCAAAAGAACTTTACCTCCTCCTCGCTCTCCACCTTGGAGTTGCTGGCTGAACCTTGGAGAACAACCTCAACCCCACAACTCCTCCTTTCCCACAGAATTCCCACCAAGAACTTCACCTCCTCCTCGCTCTCCACCTTGGGGTTGGAGGTTGAGCCTTGGAGAACAACCCCAACCCCACAACTCCTCTTTCCCCACAGAATTCCCACCAGGAACACCCCAAATCTTTACCTCCTCCTCATTCTCCACCTTGGGGTTTCTGGCTGAGCCTTGGAGCACAACCCCAACCCCACAACTCCTCTTTCCCCACCAAGAACTTCACCTCCTCCTCGCTCTCCACCTTGGAGTTGGAGGCTGAGCCTTGGAGAACAACCCCAACGCTGGAGGAGCTCTGGGATCAATCCCAAGGCAGGACAACGGGATTTTCCCAACACATCAATCCTTGGAGAACAACCCCAACCCCACAACTCCTCTTTCCCACAGAATTCCCACCGGGAACACCCCAAATCTTTACCTCCTCCTCATTCTCCACCTTGGGGTTTCTGGCTGAGCCTCGGAGCACAACCCCAACCCCAAAACTCCTCTTTCTCCACCAAGAACTTTACCTCCTCCTCGCTCTCCACCTTGGAGCTGAAGGCTGAGCCTTGGAGAACAACCCCAACGCTGGAGGAGCTCTGGGATCAATCCCAAGGCAGGACAACGGGATTTTCCCAACACATCAATCCTTGGAGCACAACCCCAACCCCACAACTCCTCTTTCCCACAGAATTCCCAGCAAGAACTTTACCTCCTCCTCGCTCTCCACCTTGGGGTTGGAGGCTGAGCCTTGGAGAACAACTCCAACGCTGGAAGAACTTTGGGATCCATCCCAAGGCAGGACAATGGGATTCTCCAAGCAGGATCAGCCTTGGAGCACAACCCAAACCCTGGGATGAATCCCAAGTCCCTGGAGATCCCTTTCCCAGCAGGATCAGCCTTGGAGCACAAGCCCAACCCCACAACTCACTTTCTCCATAGAATTCCCACCAAGAACTTCACCTCCTCCACGCTCTCCACCTTGGAGTTGGAGGCTGAGCCTTGGAGAACAACCCCAACGCTAGAGGAGCTCTGGGATCAATCCAAGGCAGGACAATGGGATTTTCCCAACACATCAATCCTTGGAGAACAACCCCAACCCCACAACTCCTCTTTCCCACAGAATTCCCACCAGGAACACCCCAAACCTTTACCTCCTCCTTGCTCTCCACCTTGGAGTTGGAGGCTGAGCCTTGGAGAACAACCTCAACGCTGGAAGAACTTTGGGATCCATCCCAAGGCAGGACAATGGGACTTTTCCCAGCAGGATCAGCCTTGGAGCACAACCCCAACCCCACAACTCCTCTTTCCCCACTAAGAACTTTACCTCCTCCTCGCTCTCCACCTTGGGGTTGAAGGCTGAGCCTTGGAGCACAACCCCAACCCTGGAAGAACTCTGGGATCAATCCCAAGGCAGGACAAAGGGACTTTCCCAACACATCAATCCTTGGAGCACAACCCCAACCCCACAACCCTCCTTTCCCACAGAATTCCCACCAAGAACTTCACCTCCTCTTCACACAACTCCCTTTCTCCATAGAATTCCCACCAAGAACTTCACCTCCTCCTCGCTCTCCACCTTGGGGTTTCTGGCTGAGCCTTGGAGCACAACCCCAACCCCACAACTCTTTCCCCACCAAAAGAACTTTACCTCCTCCTCGCTCTCCACCTTGGGGTTGGAGGCTGAGCCTTGGAGAACAACCCCAACGCTGGAAGAACTCTGGATCAATCCCAAGGCAGGACAATGGGATTCTCCAAGCAGGATCAGCCTTGGAGCACAACCCCAACCCCACAACTCCTCTTTCCCCACCAAAAGAACTTTACCTCCTCCTCGCTCTCCACCTTAGGGTTGGAGGCCGTGCGCTTCAGGTTGCTGCTGAGGCTGATGGACACCGTGGCGTCCGACTTGGACCTCTGGTGAGTCCGTTTGGAGGGCGACAACCCCGTCTCGGCTCCGGGGCCGCCTCCTCCTCCCACCCCCGGCTCCCTCCTCCTGCCCGCCGGCTTCAGCTCGTCGGAGAGGATCAGCCTGCGGAGCTTGGTGCCGCGGGAGTGCCGCTGCGTGGAGATGTGCATGTCCGAGGAGTAGGCCCCCAGCAGCAGGGCGCAGCGCAGCGAGAAGTCGATGCTCTGGCGGCAGCGGTGGACGATGTAGGGTTTGATGGCGTCACCCACGTCCTCGTCCATGTGGATGTACATGTTGAGCAGCTGCGGCAGGTAGAAGTCCACCTCCTCGTCTCGGAAGCAGAAGAGCCGGTTGCCGATGTAAGCCTGGACGCCGGGCTCCTTGGAGTTGTACAGGTAGGAGATGGCCATGGAGATGTCGAAGAGTTTGGACTCGAAGAGGCGAAGGAGCCAGGATTGCTTGGCTTGGTTCTGGCGTTTCCTGACCGTCCTGGTGGCTCCGGAGTTCTCCTCCTCTTCCTCTTGGATGCGCGAGCCGGGCGGGTCGTCCAGGCAGCGGATCTGGCAGCTCTGCCCGTTGGGAACGCCGGGCGGCTCGGAGGAGTGGAGCTGCTGCTTGACCTTCTCCAGAACTTCCTCGCAGGCTCTCTTGGCCACCTCGGCGTCGATGAGGGCCAGCTCGCCCACGCCCTCGGTGATGACGCTGAGGCCCTGCGGGTGGCCGGGCTCGGCGGGGAGCTGCCCCGGGCTCGCTGGGTCGCCCATGGTGGGAGGGAGGGAGGGAGGGAGGGAAGGGGCGGCGCGGCTCAGAGCTGGGGAGAGACGGGGAGAGAGGGGTGAGACTGGGGGAAAAAATTGGGAGGGAATTGGGAAAAAATGGGGGGGAAATTGGGGTGAAATTGGGAAAAAATGGAGGGAAAATTGGGGTGAAATTGGGAAAAAATGGGGGGAAAAATTTGGATGAAATTGGAATGAAATTGGGGGGAAATTGGGGTGGAATTGGGGTGGAATTGGGGTGAGACTGGGGTGGGATTGGGGTTGGAGTGGGGTGGAATTGGGGTGGAATTGGGGGGAAACTGGGAAAAAAAATTGAGATGAAATTGGGAAAAAATGGGGGGAAAATTTGGATGAAATTGGGTGAAATTGGGGTGGGATTGGGGTGGGATTGGGATGGAATTGGGAAAAAAATTGAGATGAAATTGGGAAAAAATGGGGGGAAAACTTGGATGAAATTGGGGTGGAATTGGGGTGGGATTGGGGTGAAATTGGGGTGAAACTGGGGGGGGAATGGGGTGGAATTGGGGTTGGAGTGGGGTGGAATTGGGGTGGGATTGGGGTGGGATTGGGAAAAAAATTGAGAAAAAATGGGGGAAAATTTGGATGGAATTGGGGTGGAATTGGGGTAGATTTGGGAAAAAATTCAGATGAAATTGGGAAAAAATGGGGGGAAAATTTGGATGAAATTGGAATGAAATTGGGGTGGAATTGGGATTGGAGTGGGATTGGAGTGGGGTTCAGCAGGAGAGGTGGGCTCAGAGGTGGAGAAATGGGGAAACTGGGATGAAACTGGGAAAAAAACTGGGATGGAATTGGGAAAAAAATTGGGATGAAATTGGGAAAAGATGGGGGGAAAATTTGGATGAAATTGGGGTAGAATTGGGGTGAAATTGGGGTGAAATTGGGGTGAAATTGGGGTGGAATTGGGTGAGACTGGGGTGGGATTGGGGTGGAATTGGGGTGAAACTGGGGTGGGATTGGGGTTGGAGTGGGGTGGAATTGGGGGTGGAATTGGGAAAAAATGTAGATGAATTGGGAAAAAATGGGGGGAAAATTTGGACGAAATTGGGGTGAAATTGGGGTGGAATTGGGGTGGGATTGGGGTGGGATTGGGGTGAAATTGGGATTGGAGTGGGATTGGAGTGGGATTGGAGTGGGGTTCAGCAGGAGAGGTGGACTCAGAGGTGGAGAAATGGGGAAACTGGGATGAAAGTGGGAAAAAAACTGGGGTGGAATTGGGAAAAAAATTGGGATGGAATTGGGAAAAAATGGGGGGAATATCTGGATGAAATTGGGGTGGAATTGGGGTGAAACTGGGGTGGGATTGGGGTTGGAGTGGGGTGGAATTGGGGTGGGATTGGGGTGGGATTGGGAAAAAAATTGAGATGAAATTGGGAAAAAATGGGGGAAAAATCTGGATGAAATTGGGGTAGAATTGGGGTGGGATTGGGGTGGGATTGGGGTGAAACTGGTGGGGGATTGGGGTTGGAGTGGGGTGAAACGGGTGGAATTGGGGTGGAACTGGGGTGGGATTGGGGTTGGAGTGGGGTGGAATTGGGGTGAAATTAGGAAAAAATTGAGATGAAATTGGGAAAAACGGGGGGAAAATTTGGATGAAATTGGAATGAAATTGGGGTGGAATTGGGGTGAAACTGGGACTGGAGTGGGGTTGGAGTGGGATTGGAGTGGGGTTCGGGAGGAGAGGTGGGCTCAGAGGTGGAGAAACAGGGAAACTGGGATGAAACTGGGATGGAATTGGGAAAAAAATTGGGATGGAATTGGGAAAAAATGGGGGAATATCTGGATGAAATTGGGGTGGAATTGGGGTGGAATTGGGGTGGAATTGGGAAAAAAATTGAGATGAAATTGGAAAAAAATGGGGGAAAATCTGGATGAAATTGGGGTGGAATTGGGGTGGGATTGGGGTGGGATTGGGGTGAAACTGGTGGGGGATTGGGGTTGGAGTGGGGTGGAATTGGGGTGAAATTGGGGGAAATTGGGAAAAAAATTGAGATGAAATTGGGAAAAATGGGGGGAAAATTTGGATGAAATTGGAATGAAATTGGGGTGGAATTGGGGTGGAAGTGGGGTGGGATTGGGAAAAAATTGAGATGAAATTGGGAAAAAATGGGGGAAAAATTGGGGTGAAATTGGAATGAAATTGGGGTGGAATTGGGGTGGAATTGGGGTGAGACTGGGGTGGGAGTGGGGTGGAATTGGGGTGGAATTGGGAAAAAAATTGAGAAAAAATGGGGGGAAAATTTGGATGGAATTGGGGTGGAACTGGGGTGGAATTGGGGTGGAACTGGGAAAAAATTGAGATGAAATTGGGAAAAACGGGGGGAAAATTTGGATGAAATTGGAATGAAATTGGGGTGGAATTGGGGTGAAACTGGGACTGGAGTGGGGTTGGAGTGGGATTGGAGTGGGGTTCGGGAGGAGAGGTGGGCTCAGAGGTGGAGAAACAGGAGGAAATTGGGATGAAACTGGGAAAAAAACTGGGATGGAATTGGGAAAAAAATTGGGATGAAATTGGAAAAAAAAACTGGGATGAAATTGGGAAAAAATGGGGGGAATATCTGGATGAAATTGGGGTGGAACTGGGGTGGAATTGGGGTGGGATTGGGGTGGAGTTGGGAAAAAATGGGAAAAAAATTGGGGGGAAATTAGGAAAAAATAGGGGTTTGGGGTGGGATTCAAGAGGACGAGCAGCAGGGCTCAGAGGTGGAAAAACAGAGAAAAATTGGGATGAAACTGGGAAAAAAAATTGGGATGGAATTGGGAAAAAGTGGGGAAAAATGTGGATGAAACTGGAATGAAATTGGGGTGAAACTGGGATGGAATTGGGATGGAATTGGGGTGAAATTGGGAAAAATTGGGATGAAATTGGATGGAATTGGGAAAAAAATTGGGATGAAATTGGGATTGGAGTGGGATTCAAGGGGGACAAACCCAGGATACAACTGAAGGGAAGATGGATGATGTGAATTTTTTTCCCCTGTTAATTTTTTCCCCTTTAATTTCGGATTTTTCCTTGGTTAATTTAAGGATTTGCTTTATCCCTTTATTTTTCCAACTCCCCAAGAAAAGAGGAAAAAAAAAAAAAACCAAAACCCCTCAGGAATTCTCCCCAAATATTCCAAGTGAGTCAAACCTCCCAGAAACCACTTTTCCTTCTTTTTTTTTCCTCTTTTTTTTTTTTTTCCCCCCACTTCTTCTCCAAGAAATCCCAGATGCCCAAATCCCGACCAAAGTCTGAGAGCTTCGCTCTGTTCCCACCATTCCCAGCGCTCCAAATCCCACATTCCTGAAATTTTTTGTGCCTCTCAGATCCTATAAACCCCCATAAGAGCCAGGAAAAAAAAAAATAAAAATAAAAATAAAAATAAAAATAAAAATAAAAATAAAAATAAAAATCCCATTTTTCAAGGAATCCCCCCCAAAAACAGGGGTGGAAATTTGGGATTCCACACTTTGCCGTCCACAATTCCCATCCTGGTTTTTCCACATATCCCAAGGTTTTCCTCTTCTATCCCAACCCCAAAATCCAAGGAGGTGGCTCAACCCGAAAATTCCAGGGATTCCCTCCCTTCCAAAGCCTTCAGCTCATCCCAAAAAAAAAAAAAAAAAAAAAAACAAAACCACATCCAAAACTTTTCCCCCTTCCCAGAAAGCCTGGAATTGTGGATCACATTCCCAATATAAATTCCCATTTTCTGAGGGTTTCCAAGGTGTTGGTTTGGGGGTTTTTTTTGTTGTTTTTTGGGTTTTTTCCCAAATGTTGGGAAATAAAACTGGGAAATGGCAGGAGGAGGAAAAAAAGAAAAAAAACCCAACAGGAATCCACCTTGGATTCCAAGGGCAGCTCCTGTGCTGATCCAAGCAGGGACCCTTGAACTTTGGGATCATAAATTCTCCGGGAAATCCAGAGCAGGGATCACCACCCCGGAATTCCCAGGAGGAGAAATCAGCCCGGAATTCCAAACGTTGTCCAAAGGAATTTTTCGGGAGAGGAAATCTCCCCCCCCCCCCCCCCCCCCCCCCCCCCCCCCCCCCCCAGAGTTTCAGGAGCGAGGATCACCCAGGAATTCCTGGTGCAGAAATTATTCAGGAATTCCAGGAGCAGGGATCACCCAGGAATTCCAGGAGCAGAAATTATTCAGGAATTCCTGGAGCAGGGATCTCCCAGGAATTCCAGGAGCAGAAATTATTCAGGAATTCCAGGAGCAGGGATGATCCAGGAATTCCAGGAGCAGGAATCTCTCAGGAATTCCAGGAGCAGAAATTATTCAGGAATTCCTGGAGCAGGGATCACCCAGGAATTCCAGGAGCAGAAATTATTCAGGAATTCCTGGAGCAGGGATCACCCAGGAATTCCAGGAGCAGGAATCTCCAGGAATTCTGGTGCAGAAATTATTCAGGAATTCCAGGAGCAGGGATCACCCAGGAATTCCAGGAGTAGAAATTATTCAGGAATTCCAGGAGCAGGAATTATTCAGGAATTCCTGGTGCAGAAATTATTCAGGAATTCCAGGAGCAGGGATCACCCAGGAATTCCAGGAGCAGGAATCTCTCAGGAATTTCAAGAGAAATTCCGAAATCCCACTCAGAATTCCAAGGAGGAAATCCCAGGGCCTGTTACCAGGAGCAGATCCACACCAGGAAAGACTCCAAAACTTCAAAAAAAAAAAAAAAAAAAAAACCCTCACCCAGCACCAGGAAAATAAAAAAAAATAACAAACGGAAAATCTCCTTTTCCACCCAGTTATTCCCTCCCCGGATTACAGGCAAGCGAAGGCAATCAAAAGGGAAGGGATTAAACACGAATTATTTCTCGCTATTCAACTTCCCACCAACTCCAGCCGAAGTTTTTTTTTCCAGGGAAAAACATTCCCGAGAGTGACCCTCGCCGATTCCCAACTTTACGTAACCCGTGGAATTTAAGGGGAGGGGGGGGATTCTGGGGCAATTCCAGAGGCACCAGATGGCAGAGGGGAAGGAGAGGAAGGATCGGTAAATCCCTCACGGGTGGAAAAGCGGCTGGAAAAGGCTCTGGAAAAGGGGAATTGCGCCGCGAGGAGAGGGGCTGGAGGTGGGGTAAACCCCTGGAAAAAGGCGAGAGGAAAAGGATCGGGGATGATGAGGATGAGGAGGAGGAGGAGGAGGAGGAGGAGGAGGAGGAGGTACCTGGAGCGATCCCATTCCGCGAGGCTCCGTTCGGCCGGCCCGGCCCTGCGGCCGGCGCGGGCGGCTCATCCCGGCCACCGGCGGCTGCTGCTGAGGGGAGAGGGAGGGGGGAAAAAAAGGCAGAAAAATAAAAACAAAACAAACCCAAAGATCAGCACTGAAAATCCTCCGCGATTTCCTGCCCGGCTCCTGCGCCACGAAGCGCTGGAGGAGGAGGCCGCGGGGGGGAACCAGGAGGAGGAGGAGGAGGAGGAGGAGGAGGAGGAGGCGAGGCCGGACACGGAGCGGCCGCGGAACCGCCGGGGGACCGGGCTGAGGGGGGGTGCAGGAGGCCGCGGAGGGGGGCCCAGCAAGGCCGGGCTTACCTCGGGGTGGGGAAGCGGGGAGGTAGCGGGGAGAGGAGCGGAAGGGTGGGAAGGGGCCGGTGGAGCGGGGCCGGTGGAGCGGAGCGGGGCCGGTGGAGCGGAGCGGGGCCGGTCGGAGCCTCCCCAGGCCCGGCCCGGCGCCGCCTCACGGGGCTGAGGGGCGGCCGCGCCACAGCGCCCCCTGGCGGGCCGGAGGAGCTGCGGCGGAGGGGGAAGGGGGCGTGGTCTGTTTCGCGGGGGCGTGGCTTGTGTCCTTATATGGACGCGTGGGCGTGGCTTGGGTGCTAATATGGGCGGTGGGGCGTGGTCTAAGTGCTGGATTAAATGAAGGGCGTGGTTTATGGCGTAAGGGGGGCGTGGCCGCCACGCCGGATGCGGAAGAGGGTGTGGTTTGTAACCATATATGGTCGTGAGGGGGTGGTCTCGTTGGGATTGGGGGCGTGGCCCTCGTGCGGAACCAGCCCCCCCCTCCCCGCGGGTTCCGCGTTCGACGAAAATCGGCGATTTTGGGGGGGAAAAAAATCGCCCCGGGTGTCGCTGTCACCCCCTGGGAGGGTGGCACGGGTTGTCCTCCTCCTTGTCCGTGTCCTTCTCCACACTGCCGGTGTCCCCTCCCGGTGCCCGTGTCCCCCTCCCAGGGCTCATGTCCCCCTCCCACTCCCAATGTCCCTTTCCCATGCCCGGTGTCCCCGTCCCGGAGGGGACCACTCCTGGTGTCCCCTCCCCACTCTCAGTGTCCCCCTCCCAGTGTCCCCTCCCCCCTCCCGGTGTCCCCTCCCCACTCTCGGTGTCCCCTCCCCCCTCCCAGTGTCCCCTCTCCACTCCCAGTGTCCCCTCCCGGTGTCCCCTCTCCACTCCCAGTGTCCCCTCCCCACTCTCGGTGTCCCCTCCCGGTGTCCCCTCTCCACTCCCAGTGTCCCCTCCCCACTCTCGGTGTCCCCTCCCCCCTCCCAGTGTCCCCTCCCCACTCTCGGTGTCCCCTCCCCCCTCCCAGTGTCCCCTCCCCACTCCCGGTGTCCCCTCCCCACTCTCGGTGTCCCCTCCCGGTGTCCCCTCTCCACTCCCGGTGTCCCCCTCCCAGTGTCCCCTCCCCACTCTCGGTGTCCCCTCCCCCCTCCCAGTGTCCCCTCCCCACTCCCGGTGTCCCCTCCCCACTCTCGGTGTCCCCTCCCAGTGTCCCCTCTCCACTCCCAGTGTCCCCTCCCGGTGTCCCCTCCCCACTCCCGGTGTCCCCTCCCCACTCCCGGTGTCCCCTCCCGGCACGCGGGCTCACAGACACGCCACCCGCGCTGGAGTGACTGGTTTTTACTGGTTTTTACTGGTTTTTACTGGTGTGACGCAGGGGACAGTGTCCCTGTGCCCGCCCCCGCGTGTCCCCACGTGTCCCCAAGGGGCGACCCGGCCTGGCTGTGACCCCGCTGTGCCAGCGCCTCCGGTGCCACCCTGGTGCCCGTCCTGCCATCCCTGATGACGCTGACGCGGGCGGGTGTCACCGGCCTGGAGGGCGCGGTGGCACTGCCGGGTCTGTCCCCAGCGGTGGTGGCACTGCCAGGCCTGTCCCCAGCAGTGGTGGCATTGCCCCTGGATGGGCACTCCCTGACAGGGATGGTGGCACTGCCACCCACCGACCTGGCCCCAATGGGGACGGTGGCACCGTCCCTGCCTGACCAGTCCCTGTCAGGGATGGTGGCACCGTCCCCACCAGGAATGGTGGCACTGTCCCCACCAGGGATGGTGACACTGTCCCTGCCTGACCACTCCCTGTCAGTGACAGTGACAGTGGCACTGTCCCCACCATGGATGGTGGCACTGTCCCTGCCTGACCACTCCCTGTCAGTGACAGTGACAGTGGCACTGTCCCCACCATGGAGGGTGGCACTGTCCCCACCATGGATGGTGGCACTGTCCCAGGATGAGCACTCTCTGATGGGGACAGTGGCACCGTCCCTGCCTGACCAGTCCCTGTAAGTGACAGTGGCACTGTCCCCACCAGGAATGGTGGCACTGTCCCCACCATGGATGGTGGCACTGTCCCTGCCTGTCCAGTCCCTGTCAGGGATGGTGGCACTGTCCCCACCAGGGACGGTAGCACTGTCCCCACCAGGAATGGTGGCACTGTCCCCACCAGGGATGGTGGCACTGTCCCTGCCTGACCAGTCCCTATCAGTGACAGTGGCACTGTCCCCACCATGGACGGTGGCACTGTCCCTACCTGTCCAGTCCCTGAAGGTGACAGTGCCACCATCCCTGGCCGCCCTGTCCCCAGCAGGCCGGCTGGCGCTGCCCCTGGGCGGGCACTCCCTGACGGGCATGGTGGCACTGCCACAGGCCAGCATGTCCCCGAGGGGTGGCAGGGCGTGGCCGGGCGCCCTGGACTCGGCGATGGTGGCCGTCACCCTGGGGATGGACTCTCCGACCAGTACGGTGGCGCTGACGAAGACGGGCGTGTCCACGATGGTGACGGTGCCCCTGGCCGGGCTGGCCTTGACGGGGACGGTGACAGTGCCCAGCAGCCTGCTGTCCATCACCGTGCCGCTCAGCGTCACCAGCGCGTCCACCACGGCGGCCGTGCCCCGCGACGGGCAGTCCCGGCTGGGGACGGTGGCGCTGTCCCCAACCGTGCCACCGCTGCCCCACAGGCAGCTGTCCCTGCCGGGGACGGTGGTGGCACGGCTGGGGACCGCCATGTCCACGATGGTGGCGGTGCTCCTGGAGAGGCTGTCCCTGACAGGGACGGTGGCACTGACGGTGACTGGCGTGTCACCAGGAGTGCCAGTGTCCCTGGAGGGGCGGTCCCTGGCAGGAGGGGTGCCACTGGCAGTGACAGGCCTGTCCCCAACGGTGCCACTGCTGCTGGCCAGCCTGTCCTCAATGGGGACAGTGCCACTGGAAGTGACTGGCCTTTTGTCAATGGGGACAGTGGCACTGGCCAGCCTGTCCTCAATGGGGACAGTGGCACTGGCAGACACTGGCATGTCCCTGGTGGGGACAGTGGCACTGGCAGTGACCAGCCTGTCCTCAATGGGGACAGTGGCACTGGTGGTGACAGGCCTGTCCCTGGTGGGGACAGTGGCACTGGCAGACACTGGCCTGTCCCTGGTGGGGACAGTGGCACTGGCAGACACTGGCCTGTCCCTGGTGGGGACAGTGGCACTGCCAGAGACTGGCCTGTTGGCAATGGGGACAGTGGCACTGGCAGTGACTGGCCTGTCCCTGCTGGGGACAGTGGCACCGGCAGACACTGGCCTGTCCCTGACGGTGCCACTGCCCCCAGCGGGGCTGTCCCTGACAGGGACAGTGGCACTGCTCCTGCCCGGCCTGTCCCCAATGTCAGTGGCTCTGGGTGGCCTGTCCCTGCTGGGGACAGTGGCATTGTCCCTGACCAGCCTGACCCCGCTGCCACTGGCCCTGGGTGACCTGTCCCTGATGGGCGTGGTGGCACCAGCCCTGCTCAGCCTGTCCCCAGGGGTGCCACTGCTCCTGTCCCCAGTGCCACCATCTCGGGGTGACCTGTCCCTGATGGGCATGGTGGCACTGCCCCTGCCCTGCCTGTCCCCAGGGGTGCCACTGCTCCTGTCCCCACTGCCACTGGCCCTGGGTGACCTGTCCCTGATGGGGACACTGCCACCGCCCAGCCTGTCCACAGGGGTGCCACTGCTCCTGTCCCCACTGCCACTGGCCCTGGGTGACCTGTCCCTGATGGGGACACTGCCACTGCCACCACCCAGCCTGTCCCCAAGGGTGCCACTGCTCCTGCCTGGCCTGTCCCCAACAGCAGTGGCCCTGGCTGTGCTGTCCCTGACAGGGATGGTGACACTGCCCCTGCCCTGCCTGTCCCCAGGGGTGGCACTGCCCCTGGCTGCACTGTCCCTGACAGGGACGGTGGCACTGCCCCTGCCCTGCCTGTCCCCAGGGGTGGCACTGCCCCTGGCTGCGCTGTCCCTGACAGGGACGGTGGCACTGCCAGGCACTGGCCTGTCCCCAGTGGTGCCACTGGCTCGGGGTGACCTGTCCTTAAGAGGGATGGTGGCACTGCCACCAGCTGAGCTGTCCCTGATGGGGACAGTGCCACTGCCCCTGACCAGCCTGTCCTCAACAGGGACGGTGGCACTGCCACCGCCTGGCCTGTCCCCAGTGCCACCATCTCGGGGTGACCTGTCCCTGATGGGCATGGTGGCACTGCCCCTGCCCTGCCTGTCCCCAAGGGTGCCACTGCTCCTGTCCCCACTGCCACTGGCCCTGGGTGACCTGTCCCTGATGGGGACACTGCCACTGCCACCACCCAGCCTGTCCCCAGGGGTGCCACTGCTCCTGTCCCCACTGCCACCATCTCGGGGTGACCTGTCCCTGATGGGGACACTGCCACTGCCTGACCTGTCCCCAAGGGCGCCACTGCTCCTGCCTGGCCTGTCCCCAACAGCAGTGGCCCTGGCTGAGCTGTCCCTGACAGGGATGGTGGCACTGCCCCTGCCCTGCCTGTCCCCAGGGGTGGCACTGCCCCTGCCTGGCCTGTCCCCAGTGCCACCGTCTCTGGGTGACCTGTCCCTGATGGGGACACTGCCCCTGCCTGACCTGTCCCCAGGGGTGCCACTGCCCCTGGCTGAGCTGTCCCTGACAGGGATGGTGGCACTGCTGGTGACAGGCCTGTCCCCAGTGGTGGCAGTGGGCCTGGATGAGCTGTCCCTGACAGGGACAGTGCCACTGCCACCAGCTGGGCTGTCCCTGATGGGGACAGTGGTACTGCCAGTGACTGGTCTGTCCCCAGGGGTGGCACTGCCACTGACTGGCCTGTCCCCAGTGGTGGCACTGCCCCTGGTAGAATTGTCCCTGACAGGGACAGTGGCACTGCCACCAGCTGGGCTGTCCCTGATGGTGCCACTGCCCCTGGCTGAGCTGTCCCTACTGGGGACAGTGGCACTGGCAGTGCCTGGCTTGTCCCTGACTGGGATGGTGGCACTGCCACCGCCTGGGCTGTCCCCAATGGTGGCCCTGGATGAGTTGTCCTTGATAGCAACAGTGGCACTGGCAGTGCCTGGACTGTCCCTGCTGGGAATGGTGGCACTCCTGGTGACAGGCCTGTCCCCAACAGTGGCCCTGGAGGAGCTGTCCTTGACAGGGACAGTGGCAGTGCCAGTGACAGGCCTGTCCCCAGGGGTGGCAGTGCCAGTGACAGGCCTGTCCCCAGGGGTGGCACTGCCCCTGGTAGAACTCTCTTTGACAGGGACAGTGGCACTGCCACCAGCTGGGCTGTCCTTGACTGGATTGGTGGCACTCCTGGTGACAGGCCTGTCCCCAGTAGTGCCACTGGCCTTGGATGAATTGTCCTTGACAGGGACAGTGGCACTGCCACCAGCTGGGCTGTCCCTGACAGGGATGGTGGCACCGCTGGTGACAGGCCTGTCCCCAGGGGTGGCACTGCCCCTGGCTGAGCTGTCCTTACTGGGGACAGTGGCACTGGCAGTGCCTGGCCTGTCCCTGACAGGGATGGTGGCACTGCCACCGGCTGGGCTGTCCCTGGTGGTGGCACTGCCAGTGACCGGCTTGTCCCTGACTGGGACAGTGGCACTGCCACCGGCTGGGCTGTCCCTGCTGGGAATGGTGGCACTCCTGGTGACAGGCCTGTCCCCAACAGTGGCCCTGGCTGAGCTGTCCCTGACAGGGGGGGTGGCACTGCCGGTGACAGGCCTGTCCTTGACAGTGACAGTGGCAGTGCCACCAGCTGGGCTGTCCTTAACAGGGAGGGTGGCACTGCCACCAGCTGGGCTGTCCCTGATGGGGACAGTGGCACTCCTGGTGACAGGCCTGTCCCCAGTGCTGGCACTGCCCCTGGGTGAGCTGTCCTTACTGGGGACAGTGGCACTGGCAGTGCCTGGCCTGTCCCCAGCGGTGGCACTGCCACTGGTGAGATTGTCCTTAACAGTGACAGTGGCACTGCTGCCAGCAGGGCTGTCCCTGCTGGGAATGGTGGCACTCCTGGTGACAGGCCTGTCCCCAGTGGTGGCACTGCCAGTGACCGGCTTGTCCCTGACAGGGACGGTGGCACTGCCACTGACTGGCCTGTCCCCAGGGGTGGCACTGCCCCTGGTAGAATTGTCCTTGACAGGGACAGTGGCACTGCCACCAGCTGGGCTGTCCCTGATGGGGACAGTGGCACTGGCAGTGCCTGGCCTGTCCCTGCCTGGGACAGTGGCACTGCCACCGCCTGGGCTGTCCCTGCTGGGAATGGTGGCACTCCTGGTGACAGGCCTGTCCCCAACAGAGGCCCTGGAGGAGCTGTCCTTGACAGGGACAGTGGCAGTGCCAGTGACAGGCCTGTCCCCAGGGGTGGCAGTGCCAGTGACAGGCCTGTCCCCAGGGGTGGCACTGCCCCTGGTAGAACTCTCTTTGACAGGGACAGTGGCACTGCCACCAGCTGGGCTGTCCTTGACGGGATTGGTGGCACTCCTGGTGACAGGCCTGTCCCCAGTAGTGCCACTGGCCTTGGATGAATTGTCCTTGACAGGGACAGTGGCACTGCCACCAGCTGGGCTGTCCCTGACAGGGATGGTGGCACTGCTGGTGACAGGCCTGTCCCCAGGGGTGGCACTGCCCCTGGCTGAGCTGTCCTTACTGGGGACAGTGGCACCGGCAGTGCCTGGCCTGTCCCTGACAGGGATGGTGGCACTGCCACCAGCTGGGCTGTCCCTGGGGGAAATGGTGGCACTCCTGGTGACAGGCCTGTCCCCAGTAGTGCCAGGGCCCCTGGATGAGCTGTCCTTAACAGGGACAGTGGCACTGCCACCGACTGGGCTGTCCCTGGTGGGGACGCTGACACTTCTGGTGACAGGCCTGTCCCCAGTGGTGGCACTGGCAGTGCCTGGCTTGTCCCTGACAGGGATGGTGGCACTGCCACTGACTGGCCTGTCCCCGGTGGTGGCACTGCCAGTGACTGGCCTGTCCTTGACAGGGACAGTGGCACTGCCACCAGCTGGGCTGTCCCTGCTGGGAATGGTGACACTCCTGGTGACAGGCCTGTCCCCAGTGGTGGCCCTGGATGAGCTGTCCTGGACAGGGACAGTGGCAGTGCCACCAGCTGAGCTGGCCCTGACAGGGAGGGTGGCACTGCCACTGCCTGGCTTTTCTTTGACAGGGACAGTGGCAGTGCCACCAGCTGGGCTGTCCCTGACGGGGACAGTGGCAATCCTGGTGACAGGCCTGTCCCCAGTGGTGGCAGCAGCAGTGACCGGCCTGTCCCCAGTGTCACTGGCTGGGCTGTCTTTAACGGGGGTGGTGGCACTGCCAGCGACTGGCTTGTCCCCAATGTCACTGTCCCTGGGTGAGCTGTCCATGGCAGGGACGGTGGCACTGCCAATGTCTGGCTTGTCCCTCACAGGGCTGGTGGCACTGCTGGTGTCCAGCCTGTCCCCAGTGTCACTGTCCCTGGGTGAGCTGTCCTTGGCAGGGACGGTGGCACTGCCAGCGACTGGTCTGTCCCCAGTGGTGGCACTGCCACTCACCGGCCTGTCCCCAATGTCACTGACCGGCCTGTCCCCAGTGTCACTGGCTGGGCTGGCCATAACGGGGGTGGTGGCACTGCCAGCGACTGGCTTGTCCCCAGTGTCACTGTCCCGGGGTGACCTGTCCTTAATGGGGGTGGTGGCACCGCTGGGGACAGGCCTGTCCCCAATGGTGGCACTGCCACTGACCGGCCTGTCCCCAACGTCACCGGCCATGGGTGAGCTGTCCTTGGCAGGGCCGGTGGCAGTGGTAGTGACTGGCTTGTCCCCAACAGGGACAGTGGCACTGCCACCAGCAGGGACGGTGGCACTGTCCCCAGCTGGGCTGTCCCCAAGGGGGACAGTGGCACTGCCATTGACCACACTGTCCCCAAGGGGGGTGGGGTCACTGCCACCACCAGGAGAGCCACCAGCAGGGACACTGGCACCAACCAGGCTGTCCCCAACTGGGACGGTGACACTGCCACTGACCAGGCTGTCCCCAACTGGGACGGTGGCACTGCCACTGACTGGGCTGTCCCCAACTGGGACGGTGACACTGCCATTGACTGGAGTGTCCCCAAGGGGGGTGGTGGCACTGTCACTGACCGGGGTGTCCCCAAGAGGGACGGTGGCACTGCCACTGACTGGGCTGTCCCCAAGGGGGGTGGTGACACTGCCATTGACTGGAGTGTCCCCAAGCGGGGTGGTGGCACTGCCACTGACTGAGCTGTCCCCAAGGGGAACGGTGGCACTGCCATTGACTGGGGTGTCCCCAGGAGCAACAGTGGCACTGCCATTGACTGAGCTGTCCCCAAGGGGGGTGGTGGCACTGCCATTGACTGGAGTGTCCCCAAGAGGGACAGTGGCACTGCCACTGACCAGGGTGTCCCCAGGAGCAACAGTGGCACTGCCATTGACTGGAGTGTCCCCAAGAGGAACAGTGACACTGCCATTGACTGAGCTGTCCCCAGCTGGGACGGTGGCACTGCCATTGACTGGGGTGTCCCCAAGGGGAGTGGTGACACTGCCATTGACTGGGGTGTCCCCAACTGGGACGGTGACACTGCCACTGACCGGGGTGTCCCCAAGAGGAACAGTGACACTGCCATTGACTGGGGTGTCCCCAACTGGGACGGTGACACTGCCACTGACTGGAGTGTCCCCAAGAGGAACAGTGACACTGCCACTGACTGGGGTGTCCCCAACTGGGACGGTGACACTGCCATTGACTGTGCTGTCCCCAAGGGGGACGCTGGCATTGTCCCCAACCGGGCTGTCCCCCCCGGCCACCCCCTCACCGTCCACATCCATCTCGTCCCCCCCCTCCTCCCCACCCCCGCCACCTTCCTCGCCGTCCCCCTCCGCCACGGCGCCACTGCCACCACCCCGGGGCCACCCCCCCTGGGGGACATCCCCGTCCTCGGGGGCGTCCTCCGGCCTCTTCCTGGGCCTCCCCCTCCTCCTCTTGGTGGCCGCATCCCCTCCTCCTCCTCCTCCTCCTCCTCCCTCCAATGGCCTCTTGGCGGCCTTGCCTTGTCGCTGCTGTCCCTCGCTGTCCCCTCCCGCCCGGGGGGGCTCGGTGACCCCCAGGGCGCCGGGCAGCAGCACGTTGAGCACGGGGATGGCGGTGGTGGCAGCGGCGGGGGGATTGACGTTCAGCACCCCGGGCAGCGGCAGCGCCACCTTCACCGCGCCGCCGCCCGCCAGCCGCGGCACCAGCACCGGCGGCGACGAGCGGAGCGCGGCGGGGGCGGCGGGGACCGGGGGGCGCTCCGGGTGGGCCGGGGGGATGCGGGGCAGCAGCAGCGGCAGCCGGGCCACCAGAGCGTTCACCTGCGGGCTGCTGGTGGTGCTGCTGGAGGATCGGGGAGGCTCCGGGCATTTCCTCTTGTCCGGCCGCGGGGGGTGACCCTTGGGGACAGCGGGGTCCTTCTTGGGCTGTGACAAAGGGAGGTGGCACTTGGGGGTCACCCATGGGGGGGCTGGCTGGGCTCTGGGATGGGGTGGGGTGGGGGTCGTACCTGCTCCGGGCTGTCCGAGGGGTCCGGGCCGTTCCTTTTGGGGGCTGAGGGAGGTCGGGGGTCCGGAGGGGCTTTGTCCGGGTTCTCTGTGGGAGGAGGGGATGTCACGGGGGGGGTGAGGGGACACTGGGGGGGAAAGGGGACACTGGGGGGGGTGAGGGGACACTGGGGGGAAAGGGGACATTGGGGGGAAAGGGGACACTGGGGGGGAAGGGGACATTGGGGGGGTGAGGGGACATTGGGGGGGTGAGGGGACATTGGGAAAGGGAGGGGACACCGGGAATGGGGAGGGAACACTGGGAGTGGGACACTGGGAGTGGGGAAGGGGTGTCCCCAAGGGAATGCCGGCCCCCCGGGGTGGTACCGGTGTCCCCAGGGGGTGGCAGTGTCCCCAGGGCAGCAGCAGTGTCCCCAGTAGATGGCAGTGTCCCCAGGTGGATAACAGTGTCCCCAGGGGGTGGCAGTGTCCCCAGAGGATGGCAGTGTCCCCAAGTGGATAACAGTGTCCCCAGGGGGTGGCAGTGTCCCCAGGGCAGTACCAGTGTCCCCAGGTGGATAACAGTGTCCCCAGGGGTGGCAGTGTCCCCAGGGGGTGGCAGTGTCCCCAGGTAGATGACAATGTCCCCAGGTGGATAACCATGTGTCCAGGTGGATGACAATGTCCCCAGGGGGTGACAGTGTCCCCAGGGGGTGACAGTGTCCCCAGGGGGTGGCAGTGTCCCCAGAGGATGGCAGTGTCCCCAAGTGGATAACAGTGTCCCAGGGCAGTATCAGTGTCCCCAGTGGATGGCAGTGTCCCCAGGGGTGGCAGTGTCCCCAGGCGGATGACAATGTCCCCAGGGGTGGCAGTGCCCCAGGGGTGGCAGTGTCCCCAGGCAGATGACAATGTCCCCAGGGGATGGCAGTGTCCCCAGGGCAGCAGCAGTGTCCCCAGGTGGATAACAATGTCCCCAGGTGGATAACAATGTCCCCAGGGGTGGCAGTGTCCCCAGGGCAGTACCAGTGTCCCCAGGGGTGGCAGTGTCCCCAGGGGTGGCAGTGTCCCCAGGGGCTGGCAGTGTCCCCAGGTGGATAACAATGTCCCCAGGTGGATAACAATGTCCCCAGGGCAGTACCAGTGTCCCCAGGGGCTGGTAGTGCCCCAGGGGTGGCAGTGTCCCCAGTGGGTGGCAGTGTCCCCAGGGCAGCAGCAGTGTCCCCAGTGGATGGCAGTGTCCCCAGGTGGATAACAATGTCCCCAGGTGGATAACAATATCCCCAGGGGTGGCAGTGTCCCCAGGGCAGTACCAGTGTCCCAGGGGTGGCAGTGTCCCCAGGGCAGTACCAGTGTCCCCAGGGGTGGCAGTGTCCCCAGGGCTGGCAGTGTCCCCAGGGGTGGCAGTGTCCCCAGGGCAGTATCAGTGTCCCCAGGGGTGGCAGTGTCCCCAGGGCAGTATCAGTGTCCCCAGGGCAGTACCAGTGTCCCCAGGGCTGGCAGTGTCCCCAGGGGTGGCAGTGTCCCCAGGGGTGGCAGTGTCCCCAGGTAGATGACAATGTCCCCAGGGCAGCAGCGGTGTCCCCAGGTAGATGACAATGTCCCCAGTGGATGACAATGTCCCCAGAGGATGGCAGTGTCCCCAGGGGTGGCAGTGTCCCCAGGGCAGTACCAGTGTCCCCAGGGGTGGCAGTGTCCCCAGGGCTGGCAGTGTCCCCAGGGGTGGCAGTGTCCCCAGGGCAGTATCAGTGTCCCCAGGGGTGGCAGTGTCCCCAGGGCAGTATCAGTGTCCCCAGGGCAGTACCAGTGTCCCCAGGGCTGGCAGTGTCCCCAGGGGCTGGCACTGTCCCCAGGGGTGGCAATGTCCCCAGGGGTGGCAGTGTCCCCAGGGCAGTACCAGTGTCCCCAGGGGTGGCAGTGTCCCCAGGGCAGTACCAGTGTCCCCAGGGGCTGTCCCCGGGCTGACCTGAGAGCACCATGGCCATCAGCAGGTCGGCGTGGGCGCCGCGGGCGCTGATGATGTGCTGCTGCAGCAGGAACTGCGCCACCTCCACGATGTTGTTGAAGGAGCGCTTGAGGATCTTCTCGGCCCAGTCGCAGGTCAGGGCGCAGGCGGCCTCCATCACCTCGCTGCTGTACGAGTGCACCAGCTCGGCCAGCTCCGCCTGCCCGGCAGCGGGGACGTCACAGGGGACAGGGACAGCGGGGGGGGGACAGGGACATCAGAGGGGGGACAGGGACAGCACGGCGGGGACAGCGGGGACATCAGAGTGGGGACAGGGATAGCAGGGTGGGGACAGGGACAGCAGGGTGGGGACAGGGACATCAGAGGGGGGACAGGGATAGCAGGGTGGGGACAGGGACATCAGAGGGGGGACAGGGATAGCAGGGTGGGGACAGCAGGGACATCAGAGCGGGGACAGGGACGGCACGATGGGGACAGCGGGGACATCAGAGTGGGGACAGGGACAGAGAGGACATCAGAGTGGGGACAGGGACAGTGGGGACATCAGAGTGGGGACAGGGACAGAGAGGACATCAGAGTGGGGACAGGGACAGCGGGGACATCAGAGCGGGGACAGGGACAGCGGGGACATCAGAGTGGGGACAGGGACAGCGGGGACATCAGAGTGGGGACAGGGACAGCGGGGACACCGCAGCGGGGACAGGGATGGCACAATGGGGACAGTGCAGACATCGCAGCGGGGACAGGAACGGCACGATGGGGACAGCGGGGACATCACAGCGGGGACAGGCACGGCATGGCGGGGACAGCGGGGACATCAGAGCGAGGACAGGGACAGCGGGGACATCACGGCGGGGACAGGGATGGCAGAGTGGGGACAGGGACAGCAGGGTAGGGACAGGATGGGACCTGCACCCTCCATCCCGCCCCACCCCACCCCATCCCATCCCATCCCATCCCATCCCATCCCATCCCATCCCACCCCATCCCATCCCATCGATCCCGTCCCATAAATCTCACAAATCCCATCAATTCCAGGGATCCCATGGATCCCATCAATCCCATGGATCCCATCCCATCAATCCCGTGGATCCCATCCCATCAATCCCGTGGATCCCATCCCATCAATCCCATGGATTCCATCAATACCATGGATCCCATCCCATCAATTCAATGGATCCCATCCCATCAATCCCATGGATCCCATCCCATCAATCCCATCAATCACATGGATCCCATCCCATCAATCCCATGGATCCCGCTGCTGTTTTGGGTCATGTTGCCCCAAACCGGCCGCACTCACGGTCTCAGTCGCTTTGAGGTCCAGGCTGGGCAGGGGAGGAAGGCTGACCACGGTCTTCCTCCGGATGCCCCCGTAGCAGTACGTTGGGAAGGGTCAAGGAGCCTTCTCCAACCCGGAAAAAATGGGAAGCAACCCCTGGAGAACCCCTCAGGAACAGGAAAAAACCGGGAAAAACTGGGGGAAATGGGGGAAAAAAATGGGGGAAAATGAAAAAAAAAAGGAAAAACCAGGGAAAACGGGGAAAACGCAGGAAACACAGCCCAGGGAAGGATATTTGGATTGTCCTCGGCCTCCCAGGCGCCGGGCTTTGATGTTTGGGAAGATCTCCCGGATGATCTTGCCGAAATTGGCCGTGCTCAGCGGGCGGCAGCCCAGGTTGTCACAGTAGCGCCTGCGGGGAGGAGGGAAGGCCGGGGTGTCCCCAGGGGACGTGGGGACAGGGGGATGGATCCCATGGACATGGATCCTATCCCATCAACCCCGCGGATCCCATCAATCCCATGGATCCCAACCCATCAATCCCAGGGATCCCATCAATCCCATGGATCCCATCAATCCCGTGGATCCCATCCCATCAATCCCAGGGATCCCATCCCATCAATCCCATCCCATCAATCCCGTGGATCGCATCCCATCAATCCCATCAATCCCATGGATCCCATCCCATCAATCCCGTGGATCCCATCAATCCCATGGATCCCATCAATCCCATGGATCCCATCCCATCAATCCCAGGGATCCCATCAATCCCATGGATCCCATCCCATCAATCCCATGGATCCCACCAATCCAATGGATCCCATCAATCCCATGGATCCCATCCCATCAATCCCATCCCATCAATCCCATCCCATCAATCCCATGAATCCCATCCCAACAATCCCATGGATCGCATCCCATCAATCCCATCCCATCAATCCCATGGATCCCATCAATCCCGTGGATCCCATCCCATCAATCCCATCCCATCAATCCCATGGATCCCATCAATCCCATGGATCCCACCCAGGGGCCAGGGGCCCAGCAGGAGCCCCCTGCTCACTTGTAGGCGTCGTAGACGTCCTGCTTGGGCAGGCAGGTGTCGGTGTGCTCCTCCAGGTGGTTGCGGATCCAGCTGCAGGCGTGCATGTGCTCGGCCGTGCCCAGCGCGCTCAGCTCCAGCGAGCCCCCGCTGCCGGGGGAGCCCGGCCCGGGAGGGGCACGGGAAGGGCACGGGAGGGGCACGGGAGGGGCACGGGAGGGGCACGGGAGACGGGAGGGAAGGAGGAGAGGCCGTGGGCATCGCGGTGTGCTGGCTGTGGGCGGGCTGAGCCGGGCTGAGCCAGCCCTGTACCGGCTCCGGCCCGGCCCGGCCATCCCATCTTATCCCATCCCAAACCCAAATCCAAATCCCATCCCATCTCATCCCATCCCATCCCATCCCATCCCATCCCATCCCATCCATCCCATCCCATCCATCCCATCTCATCCCATCCCATCCCATCCCATCCCATCCCATCCCACCCCATCCCATCCCATCCCATCCCACCCCATCCCATCCCATCCCATCCCATCCCATCCCATCCCATCCCATCCCATCCCATCCCATCCCATCCCAGCCATCCCATCCCATCCCATCCATCACATCCCATCCCATCCCATCCATCACATCCCATCCCATCCCATCCCATCCCATCCCATCCCATCCCATCCCATGGATTCCATCCCATCCCATCCCATCCCATCCCATCCCATCCCACCCCACCCCACCCCATCCCATGGATCCCAATCCCATCCCATCCCATCCCACCCCACAGCCCCCACCCCCAGGGACCCCCCCGCACCTCTTCTCCCCCAGGCTGGGCCCCGAGGGCAGCTGCAGGTACAGGTAGAGTTTGTCGCTGTCCGAGAACTTCTGCACGTCCTGCTGCTCCGCGGGGGGCGGGGACAGGGACAGGGACAAGGGTCAGGGACAAGGGTCAGGGACAAGGGACAGGGACAAGGGACAAGGGACAGCGACAAGGGACAGGGACAGGGACAGGGACAGGGACAAGGGTCAGGGACAGGGACAGGGACAGGGACAAGGGACAGGGACAGGGACAAGGGACAGGGACAAGGGTCAGGGTCAGGGACAGGGACAGGGACAAGGGTCAGGGACAAGGGACAGGGACAGGGACAAGGGTCAGGGACAGGGACAAGGGACAGGGACAGGGACAAGGGACAGGGACAAGGGTCAGGGACAAGGGTCAGGGACAAGGGACAGGGACAAGGGTCAGGGACAGGGACAGGGACAAGGGTCAGGGACAAGGGACAGGGACAAGGGTCAGGGACAGGGACAGGGACAAGGGTCAGGGACAAGGGACAGGGACAAGGGTCAGGGACAAGGGTCAGGATCCCAGGAGCGGGAATTCCCGCCCTCCCGGCGTTCCAGGGACACACTCACCAGGATGGAGTCCACCTTGCTCTGCACGGATTTGCTGTGGGGGGACAGAGGCCGCGCCTCAGGGACCACCCCAAAAACCCCCGGGGGGGGCAATTCCGGCCCCTCCCGAGGCTCCTCCCGAGCTCCGGGACCCCGGGGGGATCCAGGGGGGATCCAGAGGGGATCCAGAGAGGATCCAGGGGGGGATCCAGAGGGGATCGGGGGGGATCCAGGGGGGATCCCGGGGGGATCCAGAGGGGATCCAGGGGGTATCCCGGGGGGATCCAGAGGGGATCTAGGGGGGATCCAAGGGGGATCCAGGGGGGATCCAGATTGGATCCAGAGAGGATCCAGGGGGGGATCCAAGGGGGATCCAGGGAGGATCCAGGGAGGATCCAGGGGGGATCCAGAGGGGATCGGGGGGGATCCAGGGGGGATCAAAGGGGGATCCAGGGGGATCCAGAGGAGATCCGGGGGGATCCAGGGGGGATCCAAGGGGGATCCAGGGGGATCCAGAGGGGATCCAGAGGGGATCCAGGGGGGGTCCCGGGAGGATCCAGGGGGGATCCAAGGAGGATCTAGGGGGATCCAGAGAGGATCCAGGGAGGATCCTGGGCAGGATCCACAGGGGATTCAAGGGGCATCCAAGGGGGATCCAGAGGAGATCCAGAGGAGATCCAGGGGGATTCAGGGGGGATCCAGGGGGGGATCCAAGGGGATCCAGGGGGGATCTCAGAGCATCAGGGAGGCGCCGCAGTTGTTTGGTACCCAAATGGGCACCTGTGGCCTCCTGCTGTCCCCGTGCTCCTGGGGACATTCCATCCCGGTGTCCCCTGTCCCCACCTCTCCTCCCCCTGGTCCCCCGGGGTTTGGAATTCCCGGAATCCTTCCCGGAATTCCCGCTGCCCTTACGAGATGTTGCCCCGGAGCTCCTGGAGCAGCGTGCTGGACTCGGTGGCACCGCCCCGGGCACCGCCCGGTGACAAAGTGGCTTTCCTGCCACCTCTGGTCCCCAGCTCCTCCTCAGCCATGGCTGCTGCGTCCTGCCGGGAACAGGGAGGGGAAAAAAAAAACCAAAAAAACCCTGGAATTTTATTGAAAACCGGGAATAAATCCCGCCACGGATTCTACCGGGACACGTGAGCCACTGGAAACGGGATGGGGACATCTCCGGTGACCCTGGCAGGGTCAGGGGACACGGGGACACGGGGACACGGGGCCACCAGGAACAGATCCCCAGGGTGATGAGGGCGGGGGACACCAGGAAGTGACCCCCGGGGCCACGCGACCATGGGGACACGGGGACACCAGGAAGTGACCCCCGGGGGACACGGGGACACCAGGAAGTGACCCCCGGGGGACACGGGGACACCAGGAAGTGACCCCCGGGGCCACGGGGACATGGGACAGCAGGAAGTGACCCTTGTGGCCACGAGGCCACCGGAAGCGACCCCCGGTGCCACCGCCGCCCTCCGCGCCCTCCCCCGCGACCCCGGCGCGACCCCCGCGCTCCGCACCCGGGGCGGTACCGGGGGCCGGGACCCCCCCACCCCCGATCCCGCGGCCACCCTGGGGTGTCCCCGGGGGTGTCCCCGGGGGGTGTCCCCGGGGGTGCCCCCGGGGGTGTCCCCACCCCTCCCCCCCCAGCCCCGCACCCACCTGGTCCCGTCCTGCCCGGGGGGGAGGGGGGTCTCGAAACGGGGGGAGGGGGAGGGGGTCCCGCCACGTGCCCCGCGCCCCCCGCGCGAACCGAAAGTGGACGCGCCCCCCTGGCTCGCCGCGCGCGCGGCCCCTTTCTTTTTTTTCTGATTGGCCGCGGCGCTGCTGGTCTGCCCGGATACGGCTGCGCCCGCGGCTGTGATTGGCTGAGCCAGGCCCCTCCCCTTCCCCCCCGGCTTTTGGGGGGGGTGGTGAGCGCGCGCGGACGGGGAGGGGGCGGGAGGGGCCGAAATCTGCCTGGCAACAGCGATCTGATTGGTCGGGGCGGGCGGCGCGAGGGGAGACGGGTGTGCGCTGAGTGTGCAAGCGGGTGGGGGCGGGGGTGGGGGGGGGGGTCACGCGCGGGGGCGGGGGGGGGGGGAGTGTGCGCAACGGGGGCGCGTCACGCGCGTCTGTCACGTGCTCGCGCGTGCAAGGGGCGGGAGGTGAGCGTGCAAGGTGGGGGGGGTCACTGGGGCGAGTGTGCAAAGGGGGGCGTGGCGTGAGTGAGCGTGCAAAGGGGGGCGTGTGGCGCGCGCAGCGGGGCGGGAGATGAGTGTGCAAGGCAGGGTCACGTGAGGGGGAGGGGGTGTGCGTCACGTGCGTGCAAGGCGCGTGCAAAGGAGGACTCCGGAGCCGGCGGGATCATTTCCCTTTGGATTTTATTTCGTAATTCCCGCGGGTCAATTGGAAATTCCCCAAATTCCCCGACTTCCCCGGCATCCCCGCATTCCCGAACAATTCCCGAACCCCTGCGCGGGGATCACACCCAGATGTCGGAGGAGCAGTGTCACGTCATTCCCCCATTCCCACATTCCCAGGGAATTCCCGGGATTCCCGCTCACACCCAGATGTCGGAGGTGCAGTCCCCCGTTCCCCCATTCCCACATTCCCAGGGAATTCCCGGGATTCCCGCTCACACCCAGATGTCGGAGGTGCATCCCCCATTCCCAGGGAATTCCCGGGATTCCCGCTCACACCCAGATGTCGGAGGTGCATCCCCCATTCCCAGGGAATTCCCGGGATTCCCGCTCACACCCAGATGTCGGAGGTGCAGTCCCCCCCCGGGTAGCGCATCTCGTGCGCCAGGCACGGCCCCAGCGGCTCCCGCCCGAAATCCACCAGGAACCGGCCATTGACGGCCAGGCCGCCCCGCGCCGTGTCCACGTCCAGCTGCAGCATCACCGAGCCCTCCCTGCCGGGAAAACACCCCCTTAGTAATTAATAATTAATCATTAATTAATAACCAATATCCGGCTGCAGCATCACCGAGCCCTCCCTGCCGGGAAAACACCCCCTTAGTAATTAATAATTAATCATTAATTAATAACCAATATCCGGCTGCAGCATCACCGAGCCCTCCCTGCGGGGAAAACACCCCCTTAGTAATTAATTAATAATTAATAATTAATAATTAATATCCAATACCCAGCTGCAGCATCACCGAGCCCTCCCTGCCGGGAAAACACCCCCTTAGTAATTAATCATTAATCATTAATTAATGACCGAGACCCGGCTGCAGCAGCACCGAGCCCTCCCTGCCGGGAAACAACCCAATTATTAATTATTAATTAATAATCAATCAATTAATTATTATTAATTAATTATTAATTAATTATTAATAATTGATTATTGATGATTAATAACCGATACTCAATAATCAGTAATTAATAATTATTCCTTTTAGCTATCAGCTATTTACCTGATAACCGTTATTTTATGAATGAATTTATTCGTTATTTTGCTTCTTTACGTTTCTTATTTGTCGATTTTGTCGATTTTATTTCTTGGCGATTATTTCTTGATTGTTGCGTTTGTTACGGTTTCTAGGTTAATAGCTGTGACATAATATAATGTGATGTATCGGAACGTTATAATGTAATGTCATGTAATAAATAGAGAACGTGATATAATGTGATGCAATATGATGTAATGGGATATAATGTAATATAATGTAATATAACATGCTATGATATAACATGATATACCATGATATGATATATGATGTGATATGATACGATACGATACGGTATAATATAATATATTATAATGTAATGTAGTATGATGTAATGTATGTAATGATATAACGTAACATATCATATCGTATCATATCATATCATATCACATCATATCATATCATGTTATATCATAGCATGTTAGATTACATTATATTATATCACACTATATTATATTATGTTTTATTATATTAAATTATATTATATTACATTACATTATATTACATTATATTGCGCTATATTACATTATATCATATCATATATCATATATCATATCATGGTATATCATGGTATGTTATATTGTATTGTATTATACTACATTATATTACATTTTATTATATTACATTATATTATGTTATATTATATTATACTATATTATATTATATTATATTACATTACATTACGTTATATTATATCACATTATATTATATCATATCATATGACATCATATCATATCATATATCATATCATGGTATATCATGTTATTATATTATGTTGTGTTATATTACATTATATTATATTATATTATATTATATTATATTATATTATATTATATTATATTTCAGTATAATACAATACATACAATATAGTACAATATAATACAATATAACATAATATAATATAGCATAATATAATTAATACAATGCAATACAGCATAGCACACAACATAACATAATATAATATATACTATAAATATAAATATCAGTGTGAAGACAAATATAAGTCATTTAATCCCTTTAATTATTTTTTTATTATTTATTATTTATCATGTCCTGACCGCGGCTCCTTCGTTACTCACCGCTTCCCACCTCATTACCTCCTGACCATTTCCCAATCATTTCTCAATTACCCCGCAGCCGTGGTTTTTTTGGCCATTTTTTTTTAAATCCCCATTATTCCACGGTCCCTTCATTAACGACCAGCGAGCACCAATGAACGCCGGCTAACGAGTAATTAGCAATTAAGAAGGGCCGAGGAGGCGCTGACCTGATGAGGTCGGGGTAGAACTGCCGGTCCCAGGCGCTGTACAGCGAGGTGCTGACGTAGAGGCGCCGCCCGTCCAGGCTCAGCTGCAGCATCTGCGGCCCCCCGGGCACCCGCTTCCCCTGCCGGCCACGGAACCTTCTGGAACCTTCCGGAACCTCCCGGAACCTTCCAGAACCTTCTGGAACCCTCCGGAACCTTCCAGAACCTTCTGGAACCCTCCGGAACCCTCCAGAACCTTCTGGAACCCTCCAGAACCTTCCAGAACCCTCCAGAAGCTTCTGGAACCTTCTGGGACCTTCCGGGACCTTCCGGAACCTTCTGGAACCTTCTGGAACCGCCCTCCACACCCACCCACGGGCACGGAGCAGAGCCCAGAGCCAGGTTTGGGGAGGATGGAGCTGAGCCCGAAGTGGGGTTTGGGGAGAATTCCTGGGAAAATGGGGCTGAGCCCGAAGTGGGGTTTGGGGAGAATTCCCGGGAAAATGGGGCTGAGCCCAAAGTGGGATTTGGGGAGAATTCCCGGGAAAATGGGGCTGAGCCCAGAGTGGGATTTGGGGAGAATTCCCGGGAAATGGAGCTGAGTCCGAAGTTGGGTTTGGGGAGAATTCCTGGGAAAATGGGGCTGAGCCCAAAGTGGGATTTGGGGAGGATCCCGTGAAGGATTTGGGGCAGACAGAGCCAATCCCAAAACGGGATTTGGGGAGAATTCCTGGGAAAACGGAGCTGATCCCAAGGCAGGATTTGGGCAGAATCCCGTGAAGGATTTGGGGCAGACAGAGCCAATCCCAAAACGGGATTTGGGGAGAATTCCAGGGAAAATGGAGCTGATTCCAAGGCAGGATTTGGGGCAGACAGAGCCAATCCCAAAGCGGGATTTGGGAAGAATTCCCGGGAAAATGGAGCTGAGCCCAAAGTGGGATTTGGGGAGGATCCCGTGAAGGATTTGGGGCAGACAGAGCCAATCCCAAAGCGGGATTTGGGGACGGTTTTGGGACCCACCTGGATGACGAAGGGCTCCGGTTGGCTCTCCAGCTCCTCATCCTCGCACACCGTCACCGGCCCTCCCTTGCTGATGCTGCCGCCCACAAACACCTGCGGGGCGACCGGAGACTTGGCCCATCCCAAAAAAACAAAAAAAACCCAAAAAAACCCCAAAACACACCTGGAAAAGCCGCCGGGAATGCCGGCAGCTCCTCACCTGGCCCACCAGTTTGGGGTGCTGGGGGTCGGAGATGTCGTACTGGCGCACGTCCCCGTGCAGCCAATTGCTGAAGTACAGGAACCGGTCGTCCAGGGAGATCAGGATGTCCGTGATGAGCCCTTGGGGAGGGAAGGGTGGAGAGACCCCAAAAACCCTTGGGTTAAAGGCAGGGAGACCCCAAATCCTTGGGTGGAATGGAGAAACCCAAAGCCTTGGGTGGAACAGAGAACCCCAAACCCTTGGGTGTAACAGAGAACCCCAAACCCGTGGATGGAATGGAGAACCCCAAACCCGTGGATGAAACGAAGAACCCCAAATTCGTGGATGAAATGGAGAATCCCAAACTCTTGGATTGAATGGAGAACCCAAAACCCTTGGGTGGAATGGAGAACCCCAAACCCTTGGGTGGAATGGAGAACCCCAAACTCTTGGATGAAATGGAGAACCCCAAATCCTTGGATTGAATGGAGAACCCAAAACCCTTGGGTGGAATGGAGAACCCCAAACCCTTGGATTGAATGGAGAACCCAAAACCCTTGGGTGGAATGGAGAACCCAAAACCCTTGGGTGGAATGGAGGACCTCAAACCCTTGCATTGAATGGAGAACCCAAAACCCTTGGATTGAATGGAGAGCCCAAAACCCTTGGGTGGAATGGAGAACCCTTGGGTGGAATGGAGGACCCCAAACCCTTGGATGAAATGGAGAACCCAAAACCCTTGGGTGGAACAGAGAACCCCAAACCCTTGGATGAAATGGAGAACCCAAAACCCTTGGGTGGAATGGAGAACCCTTGGATGAAATGAAGAACCCCAAATTCGTGGATGGAATGGAGGACCCCAAACCCTTGGATGAAATGGAGAACCCAAAACCCTTGGGTGGAATGGAGAACCCTTGGGTGGAATGGAAAATCCCAAACCCTTGGGTGGAACATTGGATGAAATGGAGAACCCCAAATCCTTGGATTGAATGGAGAACCCCAAACCCTTGGGTGGAACACTGGATGGAATGGAGAACCCCAAATCCTTGGATTCAATGGAGAACCCCAAACCCCCAAATCCCCGGAGCGATCCCGACCCCGGGCCTGCGCCCACCTGGCATCTCCGGGAGGATCCAGCCCTGCACCTTCTTGCTGGGCACCTGGATCACCTTCTCGGCTGCCCAGGTTCCATCCTGCGGGGTGAGAGGTGGGGACAGGAGCTCGGGATGGGGTCCCACCACCCCAAATCCCACAGGAGCCTCCTCCGGGTCCAGAGCCACCGGGAGTGGAGGCTCCAGGAAGGGCTTTGGGGGCTAAAAACATCGAATTTTCCGGTTTTTGGGATGCGAGGAAGGGATCCGAAAGCCAAAAACGTTTCATTTTCCAGTTTTTGGGATGTTCTTGTGGCCAAAAATATTTTAATTTCCGCTCTTTGGGGGCCAAAAAGGTGGAATTTTCTGGGTTTCGGGTTCCAAAAATATTTTATTTTCTGCTCTTTGGGGGCCAAAAGGGTGGAATTTTCCGGTTTTTGGGATGCAAGGAAGGGATCTGAAAGCCAAAAACGTTTCATTTTCCAGTTTTTGGGAGAACCCCAAACCCTTGGATGGAATGGAGAACCCCAAACCCTTGGATGAAATGGAGAACCCCAAACCCTTGGGTGGAACGGAGAACCCCAAACCCTTGGATGAAATGGAGAACCCCAAACCCTTGGGTGGAATGGAGAACCCCAAACCCTTGGATTGAATGGAGAACCCCAAACCCTTGGGTGGAACGGAGAACCCCAAACCCTTGGGTGGAATGGAGAACCCCAAACCCTTGGATTGAATGGAGAACCCCAAACCCTTGGGTGGAACGGAGAACCCCAAACCCTTGGGTGGAATGGAGAACCCCAAACCCTTGGATTGAATGGAGAACCCCAAACCCTTGGGTGGAACGGAGAACCCCAAACCCTTGGGTGGAACGGAGAACCCCAAACCCTTGGATGAAATGGAGAACCCCAAACCCTTGGGTGGAATGGAGAACCCCAAACCCTTGGATTGAATGGAGAACCCCAAACCCTTGGATGGAATGGAGAACCCAAAACCCTTGGGTGGAACGGAGAACCCCAAACCCTTGGATGAAATGGAGAACCCAAAACCCTTGGGTGGAATGGAGAACCCAAAACCCTTGGATGAAATGGAGAACCCAAAACCCTTGGATGGAACGGAGAACCGAAAACCCTTGGATGGAATGGAAAATCCCAAATCCTTGGGTGGAATGGAAAATCCCAAACCCTTGGATGGAATGGAGAACCCCAAACCCTTGGATGGAACGGAGAACCCCAAACCCTTGGGTGGAACGGAGAACCCCAAACCCTTGGGTGGAATGGAGAACCCCAAACCCTTGGGTGGAACAGAGAACCCCAAACCCTTGGGTGGAATGGAGAACCCCAAACCCTTGGATGGAATGGAGAACCCCAAACCCTTGGGTGGAACGGAGAACCCAAAACCCTTGGGTGGAATGGAGAACCCAAAACCCTTGGGTGGAACGGAGAACCCAAAACCCTTGGGTGGAATGGAGAACCCAAAACCCTTGGGTGGAACGGAGAACCCCAAACCCTTGGGTGGAATGGAGAACCCAAAACCCTTGGGTGGAACGGAGAACCCCAAACCCTTGGGTGGAATGGAGAACCCAAAACCCTTGGGTGGAACAGAGAACCCCAAACCCTTGGGTGGAACGGAGAACCCCAAATCCTTGGGTGGAATGGAGAACCCCAAATCCTTGGGTGGAATGGAGAACCCCAAACCCTTGGGTGGAATGGAGAACCCCAAACCCTTGGATTGAATGGAGAACCCCAAACCCTTGGATGAAATGGAGAACCCAAAACCCTTGGGTGGGACGGAGAACCCCAAATCCTTGGATGGAATGGAGAACCCCAAACCCTTGGGTGGGACGGAGAACCCCAAATCCTTGGATGGAATGGAGAACCCCAAACCCTTGGGTGGGACGGAGAACCCCAAACCCTTGGATGAAATGGAGAACTCCAAACCCTTGGGTGGAATGGAGAACCCCAAACCCTTGGGTGGAATGGAGAACCCCAAACCCTTGGATGGAACAGAGAACCCCAAACCCTTGGATGAAATGGAGAACTCCAAACCCTTGGGTGGAATGGAGAACCCCAAATCCTTGGATGGAATGGAGAACCCCAAACCCTTGGATGAAATGGAGAACCCCAAACCCTTGGATGGAACAGAGAACCCCAAACCCTTGGATGAAATGGAGAACTCCAAACCCTTGGGTGGAATGGAGAACCCCAAACCCTTGGATGAAATGGAGAACCCAAACCCTTGGGTGGAATGGAGAACCCCAAACCCTTGGATGAAATGGAGAACCCCAAATCCTTGGGTGGAACGGAGAACCCGAAACCCTTGGGTGGAATGGAGAACTCCAAACCCTTGGGTGGAATGGAGAACCCCAAACCCTTGGATGGAATGGAGAACCCTTGGGTGGAACGGAGAACCCCAAACCCTTGGATGGAATGGAGAATCCTTGGGTGGAATGGAGAACCCCAAACCCTTGGATGAAATGGAGAACCCAAAACCCTTGGATGGAACAGAGAACCCAAAACCCTTGGGTGGAACGGAGAACCCCATTTTGGCTCTTGCGGCCAAAAACATTTCATTTTCCGCTCTTTGGGGTCGCTTGGGGGCCAAACCGCTCGATTTTTTTCCCGCCTCTTTCGGCGGAAAACATTCCCCATCCTCCTCACCCCGGGAAACCCCAAACCCGTTTGGAATTTGGAATTGGGGGATTTTGGGGGAATTTTGGAGGAATTTTGGGATTTTTGGTGGGATTTTTTTTGAGGATTTGGGGATTTTTGGGGGGGATTTTTTGGGGATTTTTCGGGAGTTTTGGAATTTTGAGGGGAATTTTGGGAGGATTTCTTTGGGGAGTTTTTTGGGGATTTGGGGGGGATTTTGGAGGGGATTTTTTGAGGGGGATTTTTTGGGATTTTTTGAGGATTTTGGGGGGATTTTTTGGGATTTTGGGGGGATTTTTTGCATTTTTTGGGGGATTTGAAAGGGGAGTTTTGGGGATTTGGGGGAGATTTTTTTGGGATTTTTGGGGATTTTTTGGGATTTTTTGAGGATTTGGGGGGGATTTTTTGCGTTTTTTGGGGGATTTGAAAGGGGAGTTTTGGGGATTTTGGGGGGGATTTTTTAGGGACTTTTTGCGTTTTTTGGGGGATTTTTTGCGTTTTTTGGGGGATTTGAAAGGGGAGTTTTGGGGATTTTGGGGGGGATTTTTTAGGGATTTTTTTGCGTTTTTTTGGGGGATTTGGGAGATGAGTTTTGGGGATTTTGGGGGGATTTTTTGGGGATTTTTTGAGGATTTTGGGGGGATTTTTTTGCGTTTTTTGGGGGATTTGAAAGGGGAGTTTTGGGGATTTTTGGGGGGGATTTTTTAGGGATTTTTTGCGTTTTTTGGGGGGATTTGGGAGATGAGTTTTGGGGATTTTGGGGGGATTTTTTGGGGATTTTTTGAGGATTTTGGGGGGATTTTTTTGCGTTTTTGGGGGATTTGAAAGGGGAGTTTTGGGGATTTTGGGGGGGATTTTTTAGGGATTTTTTGCGTTTTTTGGGGGGATTTGAAAGGGGAGTTTTGGGGATTTTTGGGGGATTTTTTTGGGATTTTTTGAGGATTTTGGGGGGATTTTTTGCGTTTTTTGGGGGATTTGAAAGGGGAGTTTTGGGGATTTTGGGGGGGGATTTTTTAGGGATTTTTTTGCGTTTTTTGGGGGATTTGGGAGATGAGTTTTGGGGATTTCGGGGGGATTTTTTGGGGGATTTTTTGAGGATTTTGGGGGGATTTTTTGGGATTTTGGGGGGATTTTTTGGGGGGATTTTTTGAGGATTTTGGGGGATTTTTTGGGATTTTGGGGGGATTTTTTGGGGGGATTTTTTGGGGGGATTTTTTGAGGATTTTGGGGGGATTTTTTGGGGATTTTGGGGATTTTGGGGGGATTTTTTGGGATTTTGGGGGGATTTTCTGGGGATCTTTTGAGGATTTTGGGGGGATTTTTTGGGGATTTGGGGGGGATTTTTTGGGGATTTTGGGGGGATTTTTTGGGGATCTTTTGAGGATTTTGGGGGGATTTTTTGAGGATTTTGGGGGGATTTTTTGGGGGATTTTTTTAGGATTTTGGGGGGATTTTTTGGGATTTTGGGGGGATTTTTTGGGGGATTTTGGGAGGGGATTTTTGGGGATTTTTTGAGGATTTTGGGGGGATTTTTTGAGGATTTTGGGGGGATTTTTTGAGGATTTTGGGGGGGATTTTTTGGGATTTTGGGGGAGCCCACCTGGGTTTTGTAGAAGCGGTGGATGGCGCTGCTGATGGTGCAGCCCACGAAGCCCTGGGCGGCGTCGGGGTCGTGCAGGAAGCGGATCTCCAGCGGCGCCGAGTCCTGGCCCACGTCGATGGCCTGGACGTAGCGGTGGCTGCTCCAGTCCCAGACGTTCAGGCGGCGCCCGTAACGCCCTGGCCAGGGGGGACAGGGGGGGTTTGGGGGGATTTTTGGGGGGTTTTTTTGGGATTTTTTGGGGGATTTGAAAGGGGAGTTTTGGGGATTTTTTGGGGGATTTTTTTCGGTTTTTGGGGGATTTGGGAAGGGAGTTTTGGGGATTTTGGGGGGATTTTTTGGGGATTTTTCGGGGATTTTTTGAGGATTTTGAGGGAATTTTTTGGGATTTTGGGGGGATTTTTTGGGGATTTTTTGGGGATTTTTTGGGGATTTTTTGAGGATTTTGGGGGGATTTTTTTGGATTTTGGGGTGATTTTTTGGGATTTTGGGGGGATTTGAGAGGGGAGTTTTGGGGATTTTGGGGGGATTTTTTTTGGGATTTTTTGCATTTTTTGGGGGATTTGAAAGGGGAGTTTTGGGCATTTTTGGGGGATTTTTTGGGATTTTTTGAGGATTTTGGGGGGATTTTTGGGATTTTGGGGGGATTTTTTGCGGTTTATGGGGGATTTGGGAGGGGATTTTTTGGGGGGATTTTGGGGGGGATTTTTGGTTTTTTTTGGGATTTTTGGGGAGGGTTTTGGGATTTTTTGTGGGGATTTTGGGGTTTTTGGATTTTTTGGGGGGGTTTGGGATTTTTTGGGGGGTTTTTTGTTGGGGGGAGTATTTTTGGGGTTTTTTTTGGGAGGTTTTGGGGGATTTGGGGGATTTTGGGGGGATTTTTTGGGGATTTTTTGAGGATTTTGGGGGGATTTTTTAGGATTTTGGGGGAATTTTTTGTGGTTTATGGGGGATTTGGGAGGGGATTTTTGGGATTTTTTGGGGGGGTTTTTTGGGTTTTTTTTTTGGGGAGGTTTTGGGGGATTTGGGGGATTTTGGGGGGATTTTTTGGGGATTTTTTGAGGATTTTGGGGGGATTTTTTGGGATTTTGGGGGGATTTTTTGCGGTTTATGGGGGATTTGGGAGGGGGTTTTTGGGGATTTTTTGAGGATTTTGCGGGGATTTTTTGGGGGGGGGTTTTGGGTTTTTTTTGGGGGAGGTTTTGGGGGATTTTGGGGATTTTTGGGGGGATTTTGGGGGGATTTTTGGATTTTTTGGGGGGGTTGGGGATTTTTTGGGGGATTTTTTGGGGGGGTTTTTTGGGTTTTTTTGGGGGGAGGTTTTGGGGGATTTGGGGGATTTTGGGGCGTTTTTTTGGATTTTTTGGGAGGGTTTGGGGATTTTTTGGGGGGGCTTTTGTTGGGGGAGTATTTTGGGGGTTTTTTGGGGAGGTTTTGGGGGATTTGGGGGGATTTTGGGGGGATTTTTTGGGGATTTTTTGAGG
>JAJNNQ010000488.1:0-46188 GCA_027886175.1 Phylloscopus collybita
ACCCCCAGAACACCCCAAAATTTTCCCAAAATCCCCCCAAAAACACCCCCAAAACACCCTAAAAACACCGAAAAAAACCCCGAAAAACAGCCTAGAAATACCCCCCCAAAAAAGCCCCCAAAGCACCCTAAAAAACACCTCAAAAACACCCCCAAAAATCCCAAAAAACCCCCCCACAAAACCCCCAAAAACATCCCCAAAAAATCCCAAAAACACCCCAAAAACACTCGGAAAAAAATCCCAAAAATCTTCCCCAAATACCCCCCAAAACCACCCCCAAAAAAACCTCCAAAGACCCCCCAAAAACATCCCAAAATCCCCCAGAATTCCCCCAAAACCGCCCAAATTCCCCCAAAATCCCCCCAAAAACCCCAAAACCCCCGAAATCCTCCAAAATCCCCCCCAAAAAACCCAAAATCCCCCCAAAACCCCAAAACTCACCCCAAAAAACCCAAAACTCCCTGAAAATCCCCCAAGCCCCTCCAAAACCTCCCAAAAATCCCCCCAAATCCCCTCAAAATCCCCCCAAACCCCCCCAAATCCCCCCTAAATCCTCCAAAACCTCCCAAAAATCCCCCGAATCCCCCAAAAATCCCCCAAAATCCCCCCAAAAAAAACCAAAATCCCCCCAAATCCCCCCCTAAATCCCCAAATACCCTCAAAATCCCCCAACCCCCCCAAAAAAAACCCCAAAATCCCCCCAAAACCCCCCAAAATCCCCCGAATCCCCCAAAAATCCCCCAAAATCCCCCCAAAAAAACCAAAATCCCCCAAATCCCCCCCTAAATCCTCCAAATACCCTCAAAATCCCCCAACCCCCCAAAAAAAACCCCAAAAACTCCCCCAAATTTCCCCAAAATCCCTCAAAATCCCCCCAAATCCCCCCCAAAATCCCCGCAGGCCCCCAGCCCCCCCGAGCCGGGGGTGAAGCCGGAGCCCCCTCCCCAGGAGCCCGGTGAGTCTGGGGGGGGGAATTTGGGGAGGGGGCTCCTCTGGGGGTTCCAACCCCATCCCCCAAAATCCCCCCAAAAATCCCCCCCAAAATCCCCCTGAGACCCCCAGAATCCCACCCTGGGACCCCCCAAAATCCCCAAATTTTCCCCCCTGAGACCCCCAAATTCCTTCTTTGGGACCTCCCCAAAATTCCATCCCCAAATTCTCCCCCTGGGACCCCCCAAAATCTCCCCTAAAACCTCTCAGGACCCCCAGGGACCCCCCAAATTCCCACCCCCAATCTCCCCTGGGACCCCCAAATTCTCCTCCTAAACCCCCTTGGACCCCTCCCAGCGACCCCTGGAACCCCCAAAACCCCCAAATTCCCCCCCTGGGACCCCCCAAAATCTCCTTCCAACCCCCCCTGGGACCCCCCAAACCCCCAAATTTTCCCCCTGGGACCCCCCAAACCCCCTTGGGATCCCCAAAATCCTCTCCAGCCCCTCCTGGGACCCCCAAAATCCACAAATTCCCCCCTTGGACCCCCAAATTTCATCCCCAAACCCCCCTGGGACCCCCAAAATCCCCAAATCCTCCCCTGGGAACCCCCAAAACCCCCTTGGGATCCCCAAAATCCCCCTCCAACCCCCTCTGAGACCCCCCAAAATCCCAAATCCTGCCCTGGGACCCCCAGATTTCCCCCAAAACCCCCACGGGACCCCCAAAATCCCCAAATTCCCCCCCTGAGACCCCCAAAATCCCCTTCCAACCCCCCTGGGACCCCCAAAATCCCCAAATTCCCCCCCTGGGACCCCCAAATTCCTCCCCCAACCCCCCCGGGACCCCCAAAATCCCCAAATTCCCCCCCTGGGACCCCCCAAAACCCCCTTGGGACCCCCAAAACTCCCCTGGGACCCCCAAAATCTCCTTCCAACCCCCCCTGGGACCCCCAAAACCCCCCTGGGACCCCCAAAACCCCAAAAATCCCCCCCTGGGACCCCCAA
The DNA here is from genome assembly GCA_027886175.1 of Phylloscopus collybita. Taxonomy (NCBI): domain Eukaryota; kingdom Metazoa; phylum Chordata; class Aves; order Passeriformes; family Phylloscopidae; genus Phylloscopus; species Phylloscopus collybita. The sequence continues at coordinate 1,938 of JAJNNQ010000488.1, forward strand.
AATCTCCTTCCAACCCCCCCTGGGACCCCCCAAACCCCCAAATTTTCCCCCTGGGACCCCCCAAAACCCCCTTGGGACCCCCAAAACTCCCCTGGGACCCCCAAAATCTCCTTCCAACCCCCCCCTGGGACCCCCAAATTCCCCCCCTAAACCCCCCTGGGACCCCCCAAATCCCCAAATTGCCCCCTTGGACCCCCCAAATTTCATCCCCAAACCCCCCTGGGACCCCCAAAATCCCCAAATTCCCCCCCTGGGGACCCCCCAAAACCCCCTTGGGACCCCCAAAACTCCCCTGGGACCCCCAAAATCTCCTTCCAACCCCCCCTGGGACCCCCCAAACCCCCAAATTTTCCCCCTGGGACCTCCCAAACCCCCTTGGGATCCCCAAAATCCCCTCCAGCCCCTCCTGGGACCCCCAAAATCCACAAATTCCCCCCCTTGGACCCCCAAATTTCATCCCCAAACCCCCCTGGGACCCCCAAAATCCCCAAATCCTCCCCTGGGAACCCCCAAAACCCCCTTGGGACCCCCAAAATTCCCCTCCCAACCCCCCCTGGGACCCCCAGAACTCCCCTGGGACCCCCAAAATCCCCTTCCAACCCCCCCTGGGACCCCCCAAATTCCCCCCTAAACCCCCCTGGGACCCCCAAAATCCCCAAATTGCCCCCCTGGGACCCCCAAACCCCCTTGGATCCCCAAAATCCCCTCCAGCCCCTCCTGGGACCCCCAAAATCCCCAAATTCCCCCCTTGGACCCCAAATTTCACCCCCAAACCCCCCCGGGACCCCCCAAATTCCCCCCCTAAATCCCCCTGGGACCCCCAAAACCCCCTGGGATCCCCAAAATCCCCCTCCAACCCCCTCTGAGACCCCCCAAAATCCCCAAATCCTGCCCTGGGACCCCCAGATTTCCCCCAAAACCCCCACGGGACCCCCAAAATCCCCAAATTCCCCCCCTGGGACCCCCAAAATCCCCTTCCAACCCCCCTGGGATTCCCGAAATCCCAAATTCCCCCCCCTGGGACCCCCCAAAACCCACTTGGGACCCCAAAACTCCCCAGGGACCCCCAAAACCCCCCTGGGACCCCCAAAATCCCCCAATTCCCCCCCTGGGACCCTCCCAAACTCCCCCCTGGGACCCCCAAAACCCCCCTGGGACCCCCAAAATCCCCCCTGGGACCCCCAAAACCCCCAAATTCCCCCCTTGGACTCCCAAATTTCACCTCCCCCAGCCCCCCCTGACCCCCCCCGTGTCCCCCTCCCCCCCAGCCCAGCCCCCCCGGGGGGTGAAGGCCGAGGGGCCCCCCCCGAGCCGCCGGACCCCCCCCGATCCAGCCCCGACCCCCGGGGCAGAGCCCCCCGAAAACCTTCCTGCTGCAGCCGCTAGGGGGCGCCCCGGCCCCGCCCCCCGGGCACCTCCAGGGTGAGAGCGGGGGGGGCTGGGGGGGGATTTTGGGGGGGTCTGGGGGGGATTTTGGGGGGGTTTGGGGGGGTCTGGGAGGGATTTGGGGGTTTGGGGGGGATTTGGGGGGTTTGGGGGGGATTTGAGGGGATTTGAGGGGATTTTGGGGGGATTTGGGGGGGGGTTGGGGGAATTTTGGGGGATTTGGGGAGGATTTTGGGGGGTTTTGGGGGGATTTTGGGGGGGTTTGGGGGTCTGGGGGGGTTTGGGGGGTTTGGGGGGGTTTGGGGGGTCCCAGAGGGGTTTGGGGGGATTTGAGGGGATTTTGGGGGGCTTGGGGGATTTTGGGGGGTTTGGGGGGGATTTTGGGGGTCTCAGAAGGGTCTGGGGGGGATTTTGGGGGAGTTTAGGGAGTCTGGGGGGGATTTGAGGGATTTTGGGAGGGTTTGGGGGGATTTTGGGAGGATTTGGGGGGATTTTGGGGGATTTGGGGTAATTTAGGGAGGATTTGGGGGGATTTGAGGGGATTTTGGGGGAGTTTGGGGGTTTGGGGGAAGATTTTGGGATTTGGGGGGTTTGGGGGGGGATTTTGGGGGATTTGGGAGGATTTGGGGGGCCCCAGAGGGGTTTGGGGGGGTCTGAGGGGGATTTTGGGGGGGTTTTGGGGTTTTTTGGGTGTTTTTGGGTGGTTTTGGGGTTTTTAGGAAGGATTTTGGGGTTGATTTTGGGTTTTTTGGGGTCCCTGACCTCCCCCTGCAGTGTTTGGGTGGATTTTCGGGGTGGATTTTGGGTGTCTTTTGGGGTGTTTTTGGGGTGGTTTTGGCTGGTTTTGGCTGTTTTGGGGGTGTTTTTGGCTGTTTTTGGGGTGGATTTGGGGTGTTTTTGGCTGTTTTTGGGGTGTTTTGGGGGTGTTTTGGGGGTGTTTTTGGATTTTTTGGGTGAATTTTGGCTGTTTTTGCTGTTTTGGGGGGTTTTGGGTGTTTTGGGGTGGATTTGGGTGTTTTTGGGGTGTTTTTGGGGCTTTTGGCTGGTTTTGGGCTGGTTTTTGGGTATTTTTGGGGTGTTTTTGGCTGTTTTTGGCTGTTTTGGGGGTGGTTTTGGCTGTTTTTGGCTGTTTTGGGGGTGGTTTTGGCTGGTTTTGGGCTGTTTTTGGGTGTTTTTGGGGTGTTTTTGTCTGGCTGACCCTCCCCCGCAGTGTCCGGCCCGGCCGTGCTGCTCCCGGGGGGGCTCCTGTGCCTGCCCCTCCCCCCGGGACCCCCCAAGGCCGAGAGCCCCAAGGGGGGAGGGGCGGCCATCGCCCCCGCCCCGCCCCCGCCCCGCCCGGAGCGCCGCCGCTGGACGTGAGTGACCCGTGACCCCTGGGTGACCCCTGAGTGACCGATGGGTGACCCCTGAGTGACCCTGAGTGACCCCTGAGTGACCAATGGGTGACCCCTGAGTGACCTCTGAGTGATCAATGAGTGACCAATGGGTGACCCTGAGTGACCAATGAGTGACCCCTGAGTGACCCCTGATTGACCAGTGAGTGACCAATGAGTGACCTGAGTGACCAATGAGTGATCAATGAGTGACCAATTAGTGACCCCTGAGTGACCCCAAATGACCTTTGAGTGACCCTGAGTGACCCCGACCCCTCTCCCAGCACCCCCTGGGGGTTCCCTGACCCCACCTGAGCCCACCTGAGCCCCGCCCCCCAACGCTCCTGAGGGTCACCTGGGGTTACCTGGGGTCACCTGAGCACACCTGTGGGAGTCACCTGACCCCACCTGAACTCACCTGTGGTTCCCTGAGCTCACCTGTCCCACCTCTCTCCACCTGTCCCACCTGTGCCCACCTGTCCCGCCTGTGCCCACCTGTCTCACCTGCCCAGGTGCGTGCCTTGTGGCGGCAGCAGCTCACCTGTCCCCCCTGTCTCACCTGTCCCACCTGTCCCCCCTGTCTCACCTGTCCCACCTGTCCCCCCTGTCTCACCTGCCTAGGTGCGCGCCCTGCAGTGGCAGCAGCTCACCTGTCCCACCTGTCCCCCCTGTCTCACCTGTCTCACCTGTCCCACCTGTCTCACCTGTCCCACCTGTCTCACCTGTCCCCCCTGTCTCACCTGCCCAGGTGCGCGCCCTGCGGCGGCAGCAGCTCACCTGTCTCACCTGTCCCACCTGTCTCACCTGTCCCACCTGCCCAGGTGCGCGCCCTGTGGCCGCAGCAGCTCACCTGTCTCACCTGTCCCACCTGTCTCACCTGTCCCACCTGTCTCACCTGTCCCACCTGCCCAGTGTGCGCGCCCTGCGGCGGCAGCAGCTCACTGTCCCACCTGTCTCACCTGTCCCACCTGTCCCCCTGTCCCCCCTGTCCCACCTGTCTCACCTGTCCCCACCTGTCTCACCTGTCTCACCTGTCTCACCTGTCCCCCCCTGTCCCACCTGTCTCACCTGTCCCACCTGTCCCACCTGTCCCACCTGTCCCCCCCTGTCCCACCTGTCCCCCCCGTCTCACCTGTCTCACCTGTCTCACCTGTCCCCCCTGTCCCACCTGTCCCACCTGTCCCACCTGTCTCACCTGTCTCCACCTGTCTCACCTGTGTCACCTGTCCCACCTGTCTCACCTGTCCCACCTGTCCCACCTGTCCCACCTGTCCCACCTGTCTCACCTGTCTCACCTGTCCCCACCTGTGTCACCTGTGTCACCTGTCCCACCTGTCTCACCTGTCCCACCTGTCCCACCTGTCCCCCCCTGTCCCACCTGTCTCACCTGTCTCACCTGTCCCACCTGTCCCCCCTGCCCAGGTGCGCGCCCTGCGGCGGCAGCAGCTCACCTGTCCCACCTGTCCCACCTGTCTCACCTGTGCCCAGGTGCACGCCTTGTGGCGGCAGCAGCTCACCTGTCCCCCTGTCTCACCTGTCTCACCTGTCCCACCTGTCCCCCTGTCTCACCTGCCCAGCGTGCGCGCCCTGCAGCGGCAGCAGCTCACCTGTCCCACCTGTCCCACCTGTCCCCCCTGTCCCACCTGTCTCACCTGTGCCCAGGTGCGCGCCCTGCGGCGGCAGCAGCTCACCTGTCCCCACCTGTCCCACCTGTCCAGGTGCGCGCCCTGCGGCGGCAGCAGCTCACCTGTCCCCACCTGTCCCACCTGTCCAGGTGCGCGCCCTGCGGCGGCAGCAGCTCACCTGTCTCACCTGTCCCACCTGTCCAGGTGCGCGCCCTGCGGCGGCAGCAGCTCACCTGTCTCACCTGTCCCACCTGTCCCACCTGTCCCACCTGCCCAGGTGCGCGCCCTGCGGCGGCAGCAGCTCACCTGTCTCATCTGTCTCACCTGTCTCACCTGTCCCACCTGCCCAGGTGCGCGCCCTGCGGCGGCAGCAGCGGATGATCAAGAACCGCGAGTCGGCCTCGGCCTCGGCGGCGCCGGCGCAAGGAGTACGTGCAGGGCCTGGAGCAGCGGGCTGCGCCTGGCGCTGGCCGACAACGAGAGATTGCGCAGGGACAACGGCGCCCTCAGGAGGCGGCTGCAGGAGCTGCAGGGACAGGTGAGACACACCTGGGCACACGTGGGGATGGACACCCCCCTGGTCAGGAGGCCACGCTCGTTCCCCTGTTCTTAGTGGTACGGTCCGGGTGCGGCGTGACTCGTAGTGGTGCAGCCCATAACCCCCCCCATAGCTGTAATGGTGCAGCCCATAACCCCCCCATAGCCTGTAATGGTGCAGCCCATAACCCCCCCATAGGCTGTAATGGTGCAGCCCGTAACCCCCCCATAGCCTGTAATGGTGCAGCCCGTAACCCCCCCATAGCCTGTAATGGTGCAGCCCATAACCCCCCCATAGCCTGTAATGGTGCAGCCCATAACCCCCCCATAGCCTGTAATGGTGCAGCCCGTAACCCCCCCATAGCCTGTAATGGTGCAGCCCATAACCCCCCCATAACCTGTAATGGTGCAGCCCATTGTCGCCTTTATAACCCATAATGGTCCAGCCACCAACCCCCCCCATAACATGTAATGGTTTAGCCCACAACTGCCTCCATAATCTGTAATGGTACAGCCCATTGGCCCCTTTATAACCCACAATGGTACGGCCCATTGACCCCTTTATAACCCACAATGGTACGGCCCATTGACCCCTTTATAACCCACAATGGTATGGCCTATTGACCCCTTTATAACCCACAATGGTACAGCCCATTGACCCCTTTATAACCCACAATGGTACAGCCCATTGGCCCCTTTATAACCCACAATGGTACAGCCCATTGGCCCCTTTATAACCCACAATGGTACGGCCCATTGACCCCTTTATAACCCACAATGGTACGGCCCATTGACCCCTTTATAACCCACAATGGTACGGCCCATTGACCCCTTTATAACCCACAATGGTACGGCCCATTGACCCCTTTATAACCCACAATGGTACGGCCCATTGACCCCTTTATAACCCACAATGGTACAGCCCGTTGGCCCCTTTATAACGCACAATGGTACAGGCCCATTGGCCCCCCCATAACCCGCAATGGTACAGCCCATTGACCCCTTTATAACCCATAATGGTACAGCCCATTGGCCCCCCCATAACCCGCAATGGTACAGCCCATTGACCCCTTTATAACCCACAATGGTACAGCCCATTGGCCCCCCCATAACCCGCAATGGTACAGCCCATTGACCCCTTTATAACCCATAATGGTACGGCCCATGATCCCTTTATAACCCACAATGGTACAGCCCATTGACCCTTTTATAACCCACAATGGTACAGCCCATTGACCCCTTTATAACCCACAATGGTACGGCCCGCAACTCTCTCATAACCTGTAATGGTCTGGCCCACAATCCCCCCTCAGAACCGTTAATAGTCCAGCCCACAAACCCCCCCCATAATTCGTAATGGTACAGCCTATTGTCCCCTGTGCAACCCATAATGGTCCAGCCCATTCCCCCCCTTTATAACCCACAGTGGTCCAGCCCATTTCCACCTATAACCCCACAATGGTCTCACCCATTTCCCCCCCTTTATAACCCACAATGGTCTCGCCCGTTCCCCCCTATAATCCACAATAGTCCAGCCCATTTCCCCCCTATAACTTACAATGGTCTCGCCCATTTCCCCCCTTTATAACCTACAATGGTCCAGCCCATTCCCCTCCAAATCCCACAATGGTTCAGTCCATTTCCCCCAAATCCCACAATGGTTCAGCCCATTTCCCCCCATATCCCATAATAGTCCAGCCCATTCCCCCCCCCCCCCATATCTCCAATGGTTTCCTCCCATTCCCCTTCCCCAATCCCCCCGGACCGTTCCATTCCATCTGCGGGCGGGGGGGGTGATGTCAGAATTTCCGGCCCAGCCCATTCCGGGCGTGCCGGGGGGGGGCTGTCTGACCCCTCCCCCCCCCCCAGGTGCCGTCGGCGCCCCCCGTGCCGGGACCCCGCACCTTGGCCTGCCTGGGGGCGCTGCTGCTGCTCACCTTCCACCTGGCGCCCCTCAGGTGAGACCCCCGGGGGGGCGGGGTCTGGGGGGGTCCGGGGGGAGGTTTCGGGGGTCCCAAGGGGGTCCTGAGGAGATTTGGGGGGGGTCCAGAGGGATTTTGGGGGGGTCCCAGGGGGGTCCTGAGGGATTTTGGGGGGGATTTCAGGGGTCCCAGGGGAGGTTTGGGGGGTCCCAGGGGATTTTTGGGGGTCCCAGGGGAGGTTTGGGGGTCCAAGAGGGTCCTGAGGGGATTCAGGGGAGATTTGGGGAGGTCCTGAGGGGTTTTAGGGGGGATTTGGGGGGGTCCTGGGGGGATTTGGGGGGGATTTGGGAGGGTCCCAGGGAAGGTTGGGGGGTCCCCATGGGGGTCCTGAGGGGATTTGGGGAGGATTTGGGGGATTTTAGGGGCTCTTGAGGGAATTTGGGGGGGATTTTGGGGGTCCCAGGGGAGTTTTGGGGGTCCCAGGGGGGGATTTGGGGGTCCCAGAGGGGATTTTGGGGGTCCCAGGGGGGGATTTTGGGGTCCCAGGGGGGATTTTGGGGGTTCCAGAGGGGATTTTGGGGGTCCCAGGGCAGATTTTGGGGGTCCCAGGGGGGATTTTGGGGGTCCCAGAGGGGATTTTGGGGGTCCCAGGGGGGATTTTGGGGGTCCCAGAGGGGGATTTTGGGGGTCCCAGAGGGGATTTGGGGGTCCCAGAGGGGATTTTGGGGGTCCCAGGGGGGGATTTTGGGGGTCCCAGGGGGGGGTTTGGGGGTCCCAGGGGGTTTTTTAGGGGGTCCCAGGGTGGATTTTGGGGGTCCCAGGGGGGGATTTTGGGGGTCCCAGAGGGGATTTGGGGGTCCAGAGGGGATTTTGGGGGTCCCAGGGGGGATTTGGGGGTCCCAGAGGGGTTTTTGGGGGGTCCCAGGTGGGATTTTGGGGGTCCCAGGGTGGATTTTGGGGTCCCAGGGCAGATTTTGGGGGTCCCAGGGGGGATTTTGGGGGTCCCAGGGGGGGTTTTGGGGGTCCCAGGGGGTTTTTAGGGGGTCCCCAGGGTGGATTTTGGGGGTCCCAGGGTGGATTTTGGGGGTCCCAGAGGGGATTGGGGGTCCCAGAGGGGATTTTGGGGGTCCCAGGGGGGGATTTGGGGGTCCCAGAGGGGATTTTGGGGGTCCCAGGGGGGGATTTTGGGGGTCCCAGGGGGGATTTTGGGGGTTCCAGAGGGATTTTGGGGGTCCCAGGGCAGATTTTGGGGGTCCCAGGGGGGATTTTGGGGGTCCCAGAGGGGATTTTGGGGGTCCCAGGGGGGATTTTGGGGGTCCCAGGGGGGGATTTTGGGGTCCCAGAGGGGATTTGGGGTCCCAGAGGGGATTTTGGGGTCCCAGGGGGGGATTTTGGGGGTCCCAGGGGGGGGTTTGGGGGTCCCAGGGGGTTTTTAGGGGGTCCCAGGGTGGATTTTGGGGGTCCCAGGGTGGATTTTGGGGGTCCCAGAGGGGATTTGGGGGTCCCAGAGGGGATTTTGGGGGGTCCCAGGGGGGATTTGGGGGTCCCAGAGGGGATTTTGGGGGTCCCAGGGGGGATTTTGGGGGTCCCAGAGGGGATTTGGGGGTCCCAGGGGGGATTTTGGGGGTCCCAGAGGGGGATTTTGGGGGTCCCAGAGGGGATTTGGGGGTCCCAGAGGGATTTTGGGGGTCCCAGGGGGGGATTTTGGGGGTCCCAGGGGGTTTTTAGGGGGTCCCAGGGTGGATTTTGGGGGTCCCAGGGGGGGATTTTGGGGGTCCCCAGAGGGGATTTGGGGGTCCAGAGGGGATTTTGGGGGGTCCCAGGGGGGGATTTGGGGGTCCCAGAGGGGTTTTTGGGGGTCCCAGGTGGGATTTTGGGGATCCCAGGTGGGATTTTGGGGGTCCCAGGGGGGATTTTGGGGGTCCCAGGGGGATTTTGGGGGTCCCAGGGCAGATTTTGGGGGTCCCAGAGGGGATTTTGGGGGTCCCAGGGCAGATTTTGGGGGTCCCAGGTGGGATTTTGGGGGTCCCAGGGTGGATTTTGGGGGGTCCCAGAGGGATTTTGGGGTCCCAGGGCAGATTTTGGGGGTCCCAGGTGGGATTTTGGGGTCCCAGAGGGGATTTTGGGGGTCCCAGAGGGGATTTTGGGGTCCCAGGGCAGATTTTGGGGGTCCCAGGGTGGATTTTGGGGGTCCCCAGGGGGGATTTTGGGGGTCCCCTGCCCATTTTGGGGACCCCTCCCCCCATTAACCCCTCCCCTCCCCCCCCCCTCAGCCTCCCCCAGCCCAGCCCCGCCCCCCGCGCCCCTCCCCCCCCCCCGCGGGGACGGCGCCACCTACTGGAGGTGACGGAGCTGGGGACCCCTCCCCCCCCGGTCTGGGGACCCCCCCCGGGGGAGGAGGCCCCGCCCCCCGGGACCCCCTTCAGGTACGGCCCCGCCCCTCATTAACACTTCAGAGTCATTAATTCATCGTCGGGCATAATTAATTTAATATTTTAGGAGCACAAATTAATTATTTGGGGTCATTAATTTGATATTTCGGAGTAATTCGTTATTGGGGGTAATTAAATTCATATTTTGCAGTAATTAACTTAATATTTTGAAGGTAATTAACGGAGTATTTTAGAGTAATTAGTTAATTTTTGGGGAGGTAATTAACTGATTGTTTCAGAGTAACTAATTAATTTTTTGGGGGGTGTAGTTCCTTAATTCTTCAGAGGGTGATTCCCAAATTTTAGGGGGAAATTCCAAATTTTTTGGGAACAATTCCTGAATTTTTGGGGGATAATTCTCTAATTTTTGGGGGAGAATTTCCATATTTTTCAGGAACAATTCTCAAGTTTTTTGGAAACAATTCCCGAATATTTTGGGAACAATTCTGAATTTTTTGGGGACGATTCCCAAACTTTCCAGGAATAATTCCCAAATTTTTTGGGAACAATTCCCGAATTTTTGGGGAATAATTCCCAAATTTTTCGGGAATAATTCCCAATTTTTCAGGGTGCGATTTTCTAATTTTTGGCCGAGTAATTCCCGAATTTTTGGGAGAACAATTCCCAAATTTTTTGGGCAAAAAATTCCTGGATTTTTTGGGGATGATTCCCAAAGCTTTTGGCAACGATTCCCAATTTTTTTGGGGGCAGATAATTCCTGAATTTTCGGGAACAATTCCCAAATTTTCAGGGTTTATTCCTGAATATTTTGGGGAACAATTCCCAAATTTTTGGGGAACAATTCCCGAGTTTTTTTGGGGCCGATCCCCAAATCTTTCAGGAACAATTCCCAAGTTTTTTTGGGAACGATTCCCCAAGTTTTGGACAAAAAAATTCTGAATTTTCGGGAACAATTCCCAATTTTTTGGGGCGATTCTCTAAGTTTTGGGCAAATAATTCCCAAATTTTTGGGGGAATGATTCCCAAATTTTTGGGGAACGATTCCCAAATTTTTGGGGGTGATTCCCAATTTCCCCTCCCCCCCCAGGAACTCCTCCCTGGCCTCAGTTTCCCCCTGGGAGCCCCCCCGGGGCCCCTCCCCCACCCAGGGCCCCTCCCCCCCCGTGGGAGCCCCGACTGCCGCGGCTTCAACAGAACCGAGTCCCTCAGGTGCCGAATTTGGGGGAAATTTGGGAAAATTTGGGGAAAATTTGTGAAAATTTGGGGGTTTTGGGGGGATTTGTGGGGTTTTTTGGGGAAAATTTGAGGAAAATTAGAGAAAATTTGGGGTTTTTTTGGGAAAATTTGGGAGGGTTTGGGTTTTTTGGGGAAAATTTGGGGGGTTTTTGGAAAATTTTGGGGATTTTGGGGAAGTTTGGGGGATTTTGGGAAAATTTGGGAAATTTGGGGGGGTTTGGGGTTTTTTTTGGGAAAATTTGGGGGATTTTTGGAAAATTTGGGGAATTTTGGGGGGATTTGGGGTTTTTTTGGGAAAATTTGGGGGATTTGGGGGAAAGTTTGGGGAATTTGTGGAAAATTTGGGGGGGATTTGGGTTTTTTTGGGAAAATTTGGGGATTTGGGGGGGGATTTTTGGGAAAATTTTGAGATTTGGGGAAAATTTGAGAGGATTTGGGAGGATTGGAAGAAAATTTGGGGGGATTTTTGGGGAGGGATTTTTTGGGAATTTTGGGGGGATTTTTTTGGAATTTTGGGGGAATTTTGGGGGGTTTTTTGGGAGAATTTTTGGGAGATTTTGGGTGGGACCTTGGGGGATTTTTGGGGGGTTTTGGGGGGGGATTTTGGGGGAGATTTTTGGGGAATTTTCTGAGATTTTGGGGGGATTTTAGGAGGGAATTTCATGGGGATTTTTAGGAGATTTTGGGGGGATTTTTGGGGCATTTTGGGGGGAATTTGGGGAATTTGGGAGGGATTTTGGGGGATTTTTAGGAGATTTTGGGGGGATTTTTGGGGCACTTTTGGGGCATTTTGGGGGGGATTTTTGGGGAATTTTGGGAGGAATTTTGGGGATTTTTAGGAGATTTTGGGGGGATTTTTGGGGCATTTTTGGGGCATTTTTGGGGGGATTTTTGGGGATTTTTTGGGGGTATTTTGGGGGTCCCTGAGCCCCCCGCCCCCCTCCCCCAGGCTGGCCCACGAGCTCCGGGGTTGGGTCCGGAAGGCACCAAATCGACCGCGGGACCCCGGGGGGCCCCCCAGAGCCCCCCCCGAGCGCAGGTGAGGGGCTGGGGGGGTCCTGGGGGGGTTTTGGGGGTCCTGGGGGGGTTGGGGGGTCCTGGGGGGGTTTTGGGGGTCCTGGGGGGGTCCCAGGGGTCCTGAGGGGGTTTGGGAGATTTGGGGGTCCTGGGGGAGTCCCACGTGGTTTTGGGGAGAGATTTTGGGGGTCCTGGGGGGATTTGGGGGGTCCTGGGGGGAGATTTGGGGGGTCCTGGGGGGATTTAGGGGGTCCTGGGGGGGATTTGGGGGGGTCTTGGGGGGTCCTGGGGGAGTTTGGGGGGTCCTGGAGGGGATATGGGGGGTTTGGGGAATTCTGGGGGGGTCCTGAGGGGGTCCCAAGTGGTTTTGGGGGGAGATTTTGGGGGGTCTCGGGGGAATTTGGGGAGTCCTGAGGGGGTTTGGGGGGTCCTGGGGGGGGAATTGGGGGGGTTTGGGGGGTCCTGGGGGCGTTTGGGGGGGTCCTGAGTGGGTCCCAAGTGGATTTGGGGAGAGATTTTGGGGGTCTCGGGGGGATTTGGGGGGTCCTGGGGGGTCTGAGGGGTTTTGGGGGGGCCCTGGGGGGTCCCAAGTGATTTTGGGGGGGTCCGGGGGGGGCTTGAGGGGGTCTGGGGTCAATTTTGGGGGGTTTCTGACATTTTTTGGGGGGGTCTTTGATGATTTTGGGGGCGGGGTCTCTTTCAGGGCTCCTCCCCCTTGAAGGGTCCAGGGGGGGCGGGGCTGCTCCCGGCCACGCCCCCCCGGGCTGAGAGGTGAGACCCCCAAAAAATCTCCCAAAAAAAAGCCCCAAAACCTCCCCAAAACGCTCCCCAAACCCCAAAGATCCCCTCGAAAAACCCCAAAATCTCCTCAAAAAAAACCCCAAATCCCACCCAAAAAACCCCTCGAGAAACCCCCCAAAAATCTCCAAAAAATCTCAGAAATCCCTCCCAAAAATCCCCCAAAATCCAAAAAAAACCCCCAAAAATTCCCCAAAAAAACCAAAAATCTCAAAAAAAAAAAATCCCAAAAAGCCTCGGAAAAAAACCCACAAAAATCCCCCAAAAATTCGCTCAAAAAGCCTCAAATTCCACCCAAAAAATTCCTTTCAAATCCCCGCAAAATATCCCCAAAAACCCCCAAAAAATCTTCAAAAAACACCAAAAATCCTTCCAAAAATCCCAAAAAAATCCCAAAAAAATCCCGTTAAAATCTCCAAAAAATCCACCAAAAATCTCAAAAAAAATCAAAAAATTCCGAAAAAGTCCCCAAAAATTTCCTCAAAAATCCCTAAAAAATCCCCCAAAAAATCCCCAAAAATCACCAAAAAATCCCTAAAAATCACCAAAAAATCCCTAAAAATCACCAAAAAATCTCCAAAAATCCAAAAAAAATCCCCAAAAAATCCCAAAAATCCCCAAAAAATCCCTCAAATTCCACCCAAAAAATCCCCCAAAATGCCCAAAAATCCTCAAAAAATCTTCAAAAAATCCCCCAAGAAATCCCCAAAAAACCCCAAATAATCCCCCAAAAAATCCAAAAATCCCCCTAGAAATCTCCAAAAATCCCCAAAAAATCTCCAAAAATCCCAAAAAAATAAAAAAAATCCCCCAAAAAATCCCAAGAAATCCACTAAAAAATCAAAAAAATTCCTCAAATTCCACCCAAAAAATCCCCCAAAAATCAAAAAAACCCTCAAATTCCATCCAAAAAATCCCCAAAAAATTCCCCAAAAATCCAAAAAAATCCCCCCAAAAAATCCCAAAACATTCCCCAAAAAAATCCCCAAAAAATCTCCAAAAAATCCCCCCAAAAAATCCTCAAAAATCCCAAAAAATCCTCAAATTCTACCCAAAAAAAATCCCAAAAAATCCCAAAAAAATTCCTCAAAAATCCCCAAAAAATCCCAAAAAATCCTCAAATTCTACCCAAAAAAATCCCAAAAAATCCCAAAAAAATCCCAAAAAATCCCCCAAAAAATCCTCAAAAATCCCCAAAAAACCCCTCAAATCCCACCCAAAAAATCCCAAAAAAATCCCAAAAAATGTCCCAAAATCCCCAAACCCCCAGGTCGGTCCCAGGCCAGCTGGCTCTGTACCGGGGCCCGGCGGAGCCGCGGCTGCTGGCGGCCATCAAATCCCAAAAAATCCCCCAAAAATCCCCCCAAAAATCCCCCCCTAAAAAAATCCCCCCCTAAAAAATCCCCCAAAACGCCAAAAAATCTCAGAAAAAAATCCCAAAAAATCCAAAAAAATCCCAAAAAATCCCCCAAAAAATCCCCAAAAATCTCCCAAAAAATCCCAAAAAATCCCCAAATTCTACCCAAAAAATCCCCAAAAAAATCCCAAAAAATCCCCAAAAAATCCCCCAAAAAATCCCCAAAAAACCCGCAAAAAATCCCCAAAAATCCCCAAAAAAATCCTCAAAAATCCCAAAAAATCCTCAAATTCCACCCAAAAAATCCCCCAAAAAATCCCCAAAAATCCCCAAACAAATCCCCAAAAATCCACCAAAAATCTCCAAAAATGCTCAAAAAATCCCCAAAAAAATCCCCAAAAAATCCCAAAAAATCCCCCCAAAATCCCCAAAAAAACCCTGAAATTCCACCCAAAAAAATCCAAAAAAAATCCCAAAACTCCCTAAAGAACCCCCAAAAATCTCCAAAAAATCCCCAAAAATCCCAAAAAATCCCAAAAAATCCCCAAAAAACCCCTCAAATCCCACCCAAAAAATCCCAAAAAATCTCCTAAAAACCCCCAAACCTCCCCAAATTCCCCCCCAGGTCAGTCCCAGGCCAGCTGGCTCTGTACCGGGGCCCGGCGGAGCCGCGGCTGCTGGCGGCCATCGAGCGCCGGGACGACACCTTCTACGTCGTCTCCTTCCGCAGGGTGGGTGACGGGGGGATTTTGGGGAATTTTGGGGAATTTTGGGGGATTTTTGGGGGTTTGGGGGGGTTTAAGGAGATTTTTCGGGGTTTTTTTTGCAGGAAATTTGGGGTTTTCTGGGGGAATTTTTGCGGTTTGCGGAGGGATTGGAGGGGGGGGTTTGGGTGGAATTGGGGTTTTTGGGGGATTTGAGGGGATTTTGGGGGATTTTTGGGGGGTTTTGGGTTTTTTGGGGGAGTTTCGGGGGGTTTTGGTGGATTTTTTAGGGATTTTTTTGGGATTTGGGGGGATTTTTTGGGGATTTTTGGGGAGATTTTTGAGGGATTTTTTGGGGATTTTTGGGGAGATTTTTGGGGGATTTTTTCAGGGATTTTTTTGGGATTTGGGGGAATTTTTGAGGGATTTTTGGGGATTTTTTTGGGAATTTTTTGGGATTTTGGGGGGATTTTTTGGGGGATTTTTTAGGGATTTTTTTGGGATTTTTGGAGGGATTTTTTGGGTATTTGGGGGGCGATTTCTGACAGTTCTCTGACAGGGATTTTGGGGTTTTGGGGGGGATTTGGGGAGGCGTTTAAAGAGATTTTGAGAATTTTGGGGAGAATTTGGGGAGATTTGAAACTTTTTGAGGAAATTCGGGGACATTCTGGGGATGGTTTTGGGGAGGATTTGGGTTTTTTTCGGGGGGGATTTTGTGGGGGTTTTTGGGAATTTTTGGGGGTTTTTTGTTTTTGGCTGGGGATTGAGGGTTTGGGGAGGGGTTTTGGGGATAATTTGGGATTTTTTTGGGTTTTTTGGATCTCAAGGATCACCTGCTGCTCCCGGCCCGGAGCCACAACAAAACCTCCCGGCCCAAAATGTCCCTGGTGATGCCGGCGGCGGCGCTCAACGGTGAGCACCAAAAAACCCCAAAAAATCCCAAAATCCCCCCCAAAAAAACACCAAAAACCCCATCAGAAAACTCCAGAAATACCCCCAAAAATCAACAAAAATCCTCAAAAAATTCCCCTCAAAAATCTCCAAAAATTCTGCCCCCAAAACCCCCAAAAATATCCTGTCAGAAAACGCCCAGAAATCCCCCCCAAAATTCCCGAAAAAATCCCCCCGAAAAAATCCCAAAAATTCCTCTCAAAAATCCCAAAAAAGTCTCCCAAAAAACCCCAAAAGCCCTGTCAGAAAACTCCCAGATATCCCCCCAAAAATTCCCTAAAAATCCCCTAAAAAATCCCAAAAATTCTCCTCAAAAACCCCAAAATCTCCCCAAAAAAACCCCAAAAAACCTCCCCAAAAACCCCAAAATCCCCGTCAGATGATGCCCAGAAATCCCCCCAAAAATTCCCTAAAAATCCCAAAAATACCCCTGAAAAAACCCCCCAAACCCCCCCAAAAAACCCCAAAATTCCCCCAAAAAAACCCAAAATCCAACACCCCCCCCAAGCCTGAATTGGGGGCGGGGTTTCCTTGAATTGGGGGCGGGGTTTCCCTGAATTGGGGGGGCGGGGTTTCCTGACTTGGGGGCGGGGTTTCCCTGGATTGGGGGCGGGGTTTCCCTGAATTGGGGGGGCGGGGTTTCCTGACTTGGAGGCGGGGTTTCCCTGAATTGGGGGCGGGGTTTCCCTGAATTGGGGGGCGGGGTTTCCCTGAATTGGGGGCGGGGTTTCCTGAATTGGGGGGCGGGGTTTCCCTGAATTGGGGGTGGGGCTTCCTGAATTGGGGGCGGGGTTTCCCTGAATTGGGGCTGGGGTTTCCTGAATTGGGGGGCGGAGTTTCCCTGAATTGGGGGCGGGGTTTCCCTGAATTGGGGGCGGGGTTTCCCTGAATTAGGGGCGGAGTTTCCCTGAATTGGGGCGGGGTTTCCCTGAATTGGGGGGCGGGGTTTCCCTGAATTGGGGAGGCGGGGTTTCCCTGACTTGGGGGGGTGGGGTTTCCCTGACTTGGGGGGCGGGGTTTCCCTGAATTGGGGGCGGGGTTTCCTGAATTGGGGGGTGGGGTTTCCTGAATTGGGGGGCGGAGTTTCCCTGACTTGGGGGGCGGGGTTTCCCTGAATTGGGGGCGGGGTTTCCTTGAATTGGGGGGCGGGGTTTCCCCGAATTGGGGGCGGAGTTTCCTGAATTGGGGGCGGGGTTTCCTTGAATTGGGGGCGGGGTTTCCCTGAATTGGGGGCGGGGTTTCCTGAATTGGGGGCGGGGTTTCCCTGAATTAGGGGCGGGGTTTCCTTGAATTGGGGGCGGGGTTTCCCTGAATTGGGGGCGGGGTTTCCCTGAATTGGGGGGCGGGGTTTCCTTGAATTGGGGGCGGGGTTTCCTTGAATTGGGGGCGGGGTTTCCTTGAATTGGGGCGGGGTTTCCTGAATTGGGGGCGGGGTTTCCTGACTTGGGGGCGGGGTTTCCCTGAATTGGGGGGCGGGGTTTCCCTGAATTGGGGGGGGCGGGGTTTCTGACTTGGAGGCGGGGTTTCCCTGGAATTGGGGGGTGGGGTTTCCCTGAATTGGGGGTGGGGCTTCCCTGAATTGGGGGCGGGGTTTCCCTGAATTGGGGGCGGGGTTTCCTGAATTGGGGGCGGGGCTTCCTAAATTGGGGGTGGGATTTCCCTGAATTGAGGGCGGAGTTTCCTGAATTGGGGGCGGGGTCCCTGAGGTGAGGGGGGGTCCCTGGGGTGCTGGGGGGTCCCTGGGGTGCCCAGGACCCCTCCCCTGATTTCGGGGTCCCCTCCCCTCCCCCAGGCTCGCTGCGGGGGCTCCAGGCCATGATGCAGGTGGACTGCGAGGTGATGGACACGCGCGTCATCCACCTGCGCCGCCCCCGGGCCCCGCCCACCGCCAGGGACACGCCCCCCGGGGGCGGGGACGGCGCCTGAGACACGCCCACCAGTGTAAAAACCGGTGTGGGGGGGTGAGAGGCCACGCCCCCTTGGTGGAACCCAGCTGTTAAGCCACGCCCCCCTCCCAAAAAAGGACATAGCAGGGTTGAGACCACGCCCCCTCAATGGAACCCAGCAGTTAAGCCACGCCCCCCTCCCAAAAAAGGACTTTGTGGGGGTGAGAAGCCACGCCCCCTCAGTGGAACCCAGCGATTAAGCCACACCCCCTCCCAAAAAAGGACATTGCAGGGTTAAGGCCACGCCCCCTTTGACTCCACCTATTAAGCCACGCCCCCTCCTAAAAAGGACCTAGTGCAGGTTGAGAGGCCACGCCCCCTTGGTCAAATCCAGCGTTTAAGCCACGCCCCCCAAACTTAGTGAGCGTTGAGGCCACGCCCCCTCAGTGGTTTATTAAGCCACGCCCCCTCACATTTAAAAAATTGAAGGGGTTGAAAGGCCACACCCCCTTGGTGGAGTACTGCTTAAGCCACGCCCACTCGTGTACCAGGCCACGCCCCCTCTGGTGCTAAGCAGCAGGTTGAAAGGCCACGCCTCCTCAGCAGATTGGAGTGTTTGGGCCACGCCCACTTCTGCCTCAGGCCACGCCCCCTCTGAACCCACATGAGGTTGAGAGGCCACACCCCCTCTGTGGTTTTGGTTTAAGCCACACCCCCTTGGCAGAGTCCGGTGTTTAAGCCACACCCACTTCTGCATCAGGCCACGCCTCCTCGAAACCCACGTGGTTAGAGAGGCCACGCCCTCTCAACCCGCCCGTTTCAGAGGCCACGCCCCTCAGTGGATTCAAAACTTTAAGCCACGCCCCCTCATTAAAAAAAACACGCTGGTTTGAGACCACGCCCCCTCAACGGAGTCTTCAAGCCACGCCCACTTCATCAAGCCACGCCTCCTTTAAACCCGCAAGTCTGAGGCCACGCCCCCTGGAAGATCCAGAATTCAGGCCACGCCCCCTTGATTTGCATCTTCAGGCCACGCCCCTCAGTGGGTTCTGATCTTCAGGCCACGCCCCCTCCTTCAGAACCTGCTGGAATGAGGCCACGCCCCCTTTAACGGCCTCTTCTTCAGGCCACGCCCACTGATGTGAAGCCCCGCCCTTTTTCTTGTGGGTGTGGTCTGCTCAGAGGCCACGCCCCTTTCTTCTTAAAGGGGCCGCACCTTTTTCTCTCTCCCCGCCCCCTCCCCGTTGGTTTTTTTTTTTTACCCAAATCAATAAAAAATTGGGAAAAAACCCAAATTGGGGTCTGTTTGCGGGGGGGAGGGGAGGAAAATTTGGGAATTTTGGCAGCAAATTTTGGGAATTTTTGGGTTTTATTCCCGAGGAGGTTTTTTTTCCCAGATTTTTTTTGGGAATTTTGTCGGAATTTTGGGAATTTTGGGGGAATTTCGAAGGATTTCCCTCAGGAATTTTTTTTGGGGGGGAAACCTTTGCGGGGTTTTTGGGAAACTTTTCGGGGTTTTTGGGAGGAAATTTTTGGAGGAATTTTTGGGGAGAACTTTCGGGAAGATTTTGACGGAATTTTTCGGGGAAGCGTTGGAGGATTTTTAAGGAGCTTTTCGGGAGTTTTTTGGGGGGGGGATTTTCCAGAAATTTTCTGAGGAATTTTGGGAAAATTTGGGGGGCAGTTGATGGGAAAATTTGGGGACCGCTTCTAAAGCAATTTTGGGGGGATTTGGGGGAATTTTGGGGGGGGGGGAAATTTGGATTTTCGGGGTTTGTTAGGGGGAATTTGGGGGAGTTTTGGGGCAAACCCCCCTAGACCCTCTATGACCACCCAGAGAAACCCCCAGACCCCTCAGAGACCCCCAAAACCCCCTCAGTGACCCCCCCAGACCCCCCCAGGCCCCTCAGGGATCCCCCAAACCCCCCTCAGGACCATCAGGCACTTCCCCGGACACCCCCAAACCCCTCAGAGACCCCTCCCAGAGCCCCCTGAGACCCCCAAACCCCCCCACAGCCGCTCCTCTCACCGCTCCAGGCGCTCACAGCGGCCGATCCCGGCCCGGGACGGGAGAAGGCTCCGCCGCAGCCGCCGTAGCCACCGCCGGTGCTCTGCTGAGGGCCGCTCGCCGCCGCCATCTTCCTCTTCCCCTCACAACCCGCCCTGCCGCCCCATTGGCCGTCGCGCCTGCCAATCAAATCTCTGAACTCCTATTGGCGAAAATCACCGAGGATCCGCCCTTTAGGCAGCGCTATTGACTGGCGGATCGCCTCTTCCTATTGGTTGGCTGCTGATTGGTGGCACCGCTTTGACGGGCGGCGGATTTACCCAATCACCGCGCGACGCCGAAGGCGGGAACACACGGCGCGCCAGCTTCCCGCCCATTTTCCCCCGTTACCACGGCAACCACGCCGGGCGCGGGGGGCGCGGCGGGACGCGCTGATTGGTCGAGAGCGCTGTCAGTCAGCGACGTCGCTTCCGGCGCCTCCACGGGCCCGCGCCGCCGCCGCAGCCGCCGCCCCTCCCGGTACCGGCGGGGCCTGAGGGGAACCGGGGGGAACCGGGCGGTCCCGAGGGCTCCCGGGGGTCCCCAGGGCTCCCCCAGGGCTGCCGGGGGCCGCGGGGAGGGGACGCGGCCTCTGGCGGAGCCGGGGATGCTCCGCCCGGTCCCGCCCGGTTGGGCCCGAGCGAGCCCTGAGGGGAGGGCGGGGCCCGGGTGTGGCCGCTGAGGGGAATCGGGGCTCCTGAGGGGGTTTGGGGTTAAAAATGGGAAATTCGGGGTTAAAAGTGGGGAATTCGGGGATCCTGAGGGGATTTTGGGGTTAAAAGTGGGAGATTTGGTGATCCTGAGGGGATTTTGGGGTTAAAAATGGGAAATTCGGGGTTAAAAGTGGGGAATTCGGGGATCCTGAGGGGATTTGGGGTTAAAAATGGGAAATTCGGGGTTAAAAGTGGGAGATTCGGGGTTAAAAGTGGGAGATTCGGGGCTCCTGAGGGGATTTTGGGGTTAAAAATGGGAGATTTGGGTTTAAAAGTGGGAAATTCGGGGATCCTGAGGGGATTTGGGGTTAAAAGTGGGAAATTTGGGGATCCTGAGGGGATTTGGGGGTTAAAAATGGGAGATTTGGGGCTCCTGAGGGGATTTTGGGGTTAAAAGTGGGAAATTCGGGGTTCTGGAGGGGATTTGGGGGATCCTGAGGGGATTTGGGGTTTAAAATGGGAAATTCGGGGTTAAAAGTGGGAAATTCGGGGTTAAAAGTGGGAATTTGGGGATCCTGAGGGGATTTTGGGGTTAAAAATGGGAGGTTTGGGGTTAAAAATGGGAAATTTGGGGTGAAAAATGGGAAATTTGGGGTTAAAAGTGGGAAATTCGGGGCTCCTGAGGGGATTTTGGGGTGAAAATGGGAAATTTGGGCATCCTGAGGGGGGTTTTGGGATTAAAAATGGGAGATTTCGGGGTGTTGAGGGGATTTTGGGGTTTTTTTGGGGGGGGGCATCTTGAGGGGATTTGGGGTTAAAAATGGGAAATTTGGGGTGAAAAATGGGAATTTTGGGGTGAAAAATGGGAAATTTGGGGCTCCTGAGGGGTTTTGGGGTCGTGAGGGGATTTTTGGGGTCCCCAGCTGGGGATTCGGGGGGGTTCATTTGGGGTCCCCCAAATGGGATTTTGGGGTGGATTTGGGGGTTTTTGGGGCAGGGGGAGGTCGGGGAATTTCAAGGGAATTTTTGGGTTTTTGGGGATTTTTGGGGGGATTTTTGGGGGTTTTTTTCTGGATTTTTGGGGTTTTTTCTGGATTTTGGGGTTTTTTTCTGGGATTTTGGGTTTTTTAGGGGATTTTTTTTGGGTTTTTCAGGGGATTTTTTGGGGTTTTTCAGGGCAAATTTTGGGGGTGTTTGGGGGGGGATTTTTGGCGTTTTTAAGGGAGATTATTTTGTGTTTTTCAGGGGAATTTTGGGGTGTTTTCAAGGGAATTTTTGGTGTTTCTCAGGGGGATTTTTTGAGTGTTTTCAAGGGAATTTTTGGACTTTTTTTAGGTGGGTTTTGGGGTGTTTTTAGGGGGATTTTTGGGTGTTTTCAGGGGAATTTTTGGTGTTTTTTGGGGGAATTTTTGGTGTTTCTCAATGGGATTTTTGGGTGTTTTCAAGGGAGTTTTTGGTGCTTTTCAGGCGATTTTTTTGGCTTTTTCAAGAGGATTTTTGAGGTTTTTCAAGGGAATTTTTGGGGTTTCTCAGTGGGATTTTTGGGCGTTTTCAAGGGAGTTTTTGGTGCTTTTCAGGGGGATTTTTTGGAGAGTTTTGAGGGAATTTTTGGGGTTTTTCAGGGGGATTTTTGGACTTTTTTCAGGAGGATTTTTGAGGTTTTTCAGGGGGATTTTTGGGGTTTTTCAGGGCGATTTTCGGGACTTTTGAGACGGATTTTTGGAAAGTTTTGAGGGAATTTTTGGTGTTTTCCAGGGGAACTTTTGGTGCTTTTCAGGGGGATTTTTGGGGTTTCTCAGGGGGATTTTTGGGGTTTTTCAGGGGGATTTTGGGGGGGTTTTGAGGGAATTTTTGGTGTTTTTCAGGGGAATTTTTGGGGTTTTTCAGGAGGATTTTTGGGGTTTTTCAGGGGAATTTTTGGGGTTTTTCAGGGGAATTTTTGGGGTTTCTCAGTGGGATTTTTGGGTGTTTCCAAGGGAATTTTTGATGGTTTTCAGGGGGATTTTTGGGCTTTTTCATGGGAATTTTTTGGCTTTTTCAGGGGAATTTTTGCTCTCCCAGCACAGACCCCAAACTCCCCTCCCCAAATCCCTTTTGGGCACTAATTTTGGGTGTTTTTGTGCCCCCAGCTGCCATGGAGGTGTCGGTGGGGACGGATTTGGGGTTTTTCAGGGCAAATTTTGGGTTTTTTTGGGGGGATTTTTGGTGTTTTTAAGGGAGATTATTTCGTGTTTTTCAGGGGAATTTTTGGGGATTTTCAGTGGGATTTTTGGGTGTTTTCAAGGGAATTTTTGATGGTTTTCAGGGGGATTTTTGGGTGTTTTCAAGGGAATTTTTGATGGTTTTCAGGGGGATTTTTGGGGTTTTTCAAGGGAATTTTTGATGGTTTTCAGGGGGATTTTTGGGGTTTTTCAGGGGGATTTTTGGGGTTTTTCAGGGGGATTTTAGCTCTCCCATCACAGACCCCAAACTCCCCTCCCCAAATCCCTTCTGGGCACTAATTTTGGGTGTTTCTGTGCCCCCAGCTGCCATGGAGGTGTCGGTGGGGGGTGGATTTGAGGTTTTTTGGGGGAAATTTTGGGTTTTTTTGGGGCGGCATTTTTTAGTGTTTTTCAGGGGCATTTTTGGGATTTTTTAGGGGACTTTTTGGGGAGGGTTTCAGGTGGGATTTTGGAGTTTTCAGGGAGATTTTTGGGTGCGATTTTGGGGTTTTCAGGTGGATTTTGGGGACTTTTTCAGGGCGATTTTTTTGGCTTTTTCAGGGGGATTTTTGGGTGTTTTTCAGGCAGATTTTGGGGTTTCTCAGGGGGGATTTTTGAGGAATTAATTTTGGGTGTTTCTGTGCCCCCCCAGCTGCCATGGAGGTGTCGGTGGGGGGCAGAATTGGGGATTTTTGGGTGGATTTTTGGGGTTCTTCAGGGAGATTTTTGGGGGTTTTTGGAGAGAATTTTGTCGGTTTTGGTGGGAATTTTTGGTGCTTTTTGGGGAATTTTTGGGGTTTTTCAGGGGAATTTTTGGGTGTTTTCAAGGGAATTTTTGATGGTTTTCAGGGGGATTTTCGGGGTTTTTCAGGGGGATTTTTGGGGGGTTTTGAGGGAATTTTTGGTGTTTTTCAGGGGAATTTTTGGGGTTTCTCAGTGGGATTTTTGGGTGTTTTCATGGGAATTTTTTGGCTTTTTCAGGGGGATTTTTGCTTTCCCATCACAGACCCCCAAACTCCCCTCCCCAAATCCCTTTTGGGCACTAATTTTGGGTGTTTTTGTGCCCCCCCAGCTGCCATGGAGGTGTCGGGGAGGGACAGATTTGGGGTTTTCAGGAGGTTTTTTGGTGTTTCTCAGTGGGATTTTTGGGTGTTTCCAAGGGAATTTTTGGTGCTTTTCAGGGGAATTTTTGGGGTTTTTCAGGGGAATTTTTGGGGTTTTCAGGTGGATTTTGGGGACTTTTTCAGGGCAATTTTTCAGCTTTTTCAGGGGGATTTTTGGGTGTTTTTCAGGCAGATTTTGGGGTTTCTCAGGGGGATTTTTGAGGAATTAATTTTGGATCTTTCCCTGCCCCCCCAGCTGCCATGGAGGTGTCGGTGGGGACGGCGGCGCTGGCGCTGGCGCTGCTGCTGCTGCCGCTGCTCTACGAGCGCTGCCGCTCCTTCCGCTTCTTCTGCAAGATGGGGTTTTACAACGGCTGGATCCTGCTGCTGGCCCTGGTGGCCATCCCCCTGTGTGCCCTCAGGGGCAGGGACGTGGAGAACATGAAGTGAGAGGGGATTTTGGGTCATTTTGGGGGGATTTGGGGTCATTCTGGGGGGATTTGGGAGGGATTTGGGGTCATTCTGGGGGGTTTTACAACGGCTGGATCCTGCTGCTGGCCCTGGTGGCCATCCCCCTGTGTGCCCTCAGGGGCAGGGACGTGGAGAACATGAAGTGAGAGGGGATTTTGGGTCATTTTGGGGGATTTGGGGTCATTCTGGGGGGATTTGGGAGGGATTTGGGGTCATTCTGGGGGGTTTTACAACGGCTGGATCCTGCTGCTGGCCCTGGTGGCCATCCCCCTGTGTGCCCTCAGGGGCAGGGACGTGGAGAACATGAAGTGAGAGGGGATTTTGGGTCATTTTGGGGGGATTTGGGGTCATTCTGGGGGATTTGGGAGGGATTTGGGGTCATTCTGGGGGGTTTTACAACGGCTGGATCCTGCTGCTGGCCCTGGTGGCCATTCCCCTGTGTGCCCTGAGGGGGAGAGACGTGGAGAACATGAAGTGAGAGGGGGTTTGGGGGGGATTTGGGGGGATTTGGGGGGATTTGGGGGAGTTTTGGGGTTTTACAACGGCTGGATTCTGCTGCTGGCCCTGGTGGCCATCCCCCTGTGTGCCCTGAGGGGCAGGGACGTGGAGAACATGAAGTGAGAGGGGTCCAGAGGGGATTTGGGGTCATTTTGGGGGGATTTGGGGTCATTTCGGGGGGATTTGGGGTCATTTTGGGGGGATTTGGGGTCATTCTGGGGGGTTCTACAAGGGCTGGATCCTGCTGCTGGCCCTGGTGGCCATTCCCCTCTGTGCCCTCCGGGGCAGGGACGTGGAGAACATGAAGTGAGAGGGGATTTGGGGTCATTTTGGGGGGATTTGGGGTCATTTTGGGGGGATTTGGGAGGGATTTGGGGTCATTCTGGGGGGTTTTACAACGGCTGGATCCTGCTGCTGGCCCTGGTGGCCATCCCTCTGTGTGCCCTCCGGGGCAGGGACGTGGAGAACATGAAGTGAGAGGGGATTTTGGGTCATTTTGGGGGGATTTGGGGTCATTCTGGGGGGTTTTGGGGGGATTTGGGGTCATTCTGGGGGGGTTCTACAACGGCTGGATCCTGCTGCTGGCCCTGGTGGCCATTCCCCTGTGTGCCCTGAGGGGGAGAGACGTGGAGAACATGAAGTGAGAGGGGGTTTGGGGGGATTTGGGGGGATTTGGGGGGATTTGGGGGAGTTTTGGGGTTTTACAACGGCTGGATTCTGCTGCTGGCCCTGGTGGCCATTCCTCTCTGTGCCCTGAGGGGCAGGGACGTGGAGAACATGAAGTGAGAGGGGGTTTTGGGGTCATTTTGGGTGGTTATGGGGGGGTTTTGGGGTGGTTTGGGGTTCCACAAGGGCTGGATCCTGCTGCTGGCCCTGGTGGCCATCCCTCTGTGTGCCCTGAGGGGGAGAGACGTGGAGAACATGAAGTGAGAGGGGTCCCAGAGGGGATTTGGGGTCATTTTGGGGGGATTTGGGGTCATTTTGGGGGGATTTGGGGTCATTTTGGGGGGATTTGGGGTCATTCTGGGGGGTTCTACAAGGGCTGGATCCTGCTGCTGGCCCTGGTGGCCATCCCCCTCTGTGCCCTCCGGGGCAGGGACGTGGAGAACATGAAGTGAGAGGGGATTTTGGGGGGATTTTGGGTGGTTATGGGGGGATTTGGGGTCATTCTGGGGGGATTTGAGGGGATTTTAGGGGGATTTGGGGTGGTTATGGGGCGGTTTTGCGGTTCTACAAGGGCTGGATCCTGCTGCTGGCCCTGGTGGCCATTCCTCTGTGTGCCCTCAGGGGGAGAGACGTGGAGAACATGAAGTGAGAGGGGTCCCAGAGGGGATTTGGGGTCATTTTGGGATCATTTTGAGGGATTTGGGGGGGATTTGGGGTGGTTATGGGGAGATTTTGGGGTTTTACAAGGGCTGGATCCTGCTGCTGGCCCTGGTGGCCATTCCTCTGTGTGCCTTCAGGGGCAGGGACGTGGAGAACATGAAGTGAGAGGGGCTTTGGGGTCATTTTGGGGGGATTTGGGGTCATTTTGGGGGGGGTTGGGGTCATTCTGGGGGGATTTGGGGTCATTTTGGGATCATTTTGAGGGATTTGGGGGGATTTGGGGTGGTTTTTGGGGTTCTGCAAGAGCTGGATCCTGCTGCTGGCCCTGGTGGCCATTCCTCTCTGTGCCCTCAGGGGCAGGGACGTGGAGAACATGAAGTGAGAGGGGTCCCAGAGGGGATTTGGGGTCATTTTGGGGGGATTTGGGGTCATTCTGGGGGGATTTGGGGGGATTTTGGGGGGTTTTACAACGGCTGGATCCTGCTGCTGGCCCTGGTGGCCATTCCTCTCTGTGCCCTGAGGGGCAGGGACGTGGAGAACATGAAGTGAGAGGGGGTTTGGGGTCATTCTGGGGGGATTTGGGGTCATTTTGGGGTGGTTTGGGGTGGTTATGGGGCAGTTATGGGGCAGCCGTGGGTCCTGAGCCCCCCCCCTTTGCTGCCCCCCAGGATCATGAGGTGGTTATGGGGCAGTTTAGGGCAGTTATGGGGCAGTTTAGGGCAGTTATGGGGCAGCCGTGGGTCTGACCCCCCTGTGCTCCCCCAGGATCATCCGGGGGCTGATGCAGCACGTCAAGCGCCTCTACGGGATCCGCATGGAGGTGCGGGGGGCGCAGCACTTCCCCCCCCCGGCAGCCCTACGTGGTGGTCAGCAACCACCAGAGCTCCCTGGACCTCCTGGGTATGGCCCCATAGATCCCTGCCCCATAGATTGACCCATAGATCCCTGCCCCATAGCGTCCTGCCCCATAGATCCACACCCCATAGCGCCCTGACCCCATAGAGTGACCGATCCCAGCCCTACGTGGTGGTCAGCAACCACCAGAGCTCCCTGGATCTGCTGGGTATGGACCCCTGCCCCATAGATCCCTGCCCCATAGATCCCTGACCCACAGATCCCTGCCCCATAGAGCCCTGACCCATAGAGTGACCGATCCCAGCCCTACGTGGTGGTCAGCAACCACCAGAGCTCCCTGGATCTCCTGGGTACGGCCCTGCCCCATAGATTGACCCATAGAGCCCTGCCCCATAGCGCCCTGCCCCATAGAGCCCTGCCCCATAGAGCCCTGCCCCATAGCGCCCTGCCCCATAGATCCCTGCCCCATAGAGCCCTGCCCCATAGAGCCCTGCCCCATAGATCCACACCCCATAGCGCCCTGACCCCATAGAGTGACCGATCCCAGCCCTACGTGGTGGTCAGCAACCACCAGAGCTCCCTGGACCTGCTGGGTACGGCCCTGCCCCATAGATTGACCCATAGATCCCTGCCCCATAGCGCCCTGCCCCATAGATCCACACCCCATAGCGCCCTGACCCCATAGAGTGACCGATCCCAGCCCTACGTGGTGGTCAGCAACCACCAGAGCTCCCTCGACCTCCTGGGTACGGCCCTGCCCCATAGATCCCTGCCCCATAGATCCCTGCCCCATAGATCCACACCCCATAGCGCCCTGACCCCATAGAGTGACCGATCCCAGCCCTACGTGGTGGTCAGCAACCACCAGAGCTCCCTGGACCTGCTGGGTACGGCCCTGCCCCATAGATCCCTGCCCCATAGAGCCCTGCCCCATAGATCCCTGCCCCATAGATCCCTGCCCCATAGCGCCCTGCCCCATAGAGCCCTGCCCCATAGAGCCCTGCCCCATAGATCCCTGCCCCATAGCGTCCTGACCCATAGATTGACCCATAGATCCCTGCCCCATAGCGCCCTGCCCCATAGAGCCCTGCCCCATAGATCCCTGCCCCATAGAGCCCTGCCCCATAGCGTCCTGCCCCATAGATCCACACCCCATAGCGCCCTGACCCCATAGAGTGACCGATCCCAGCCCCACGTGGTGGTCAGCAACCACCAGAGCTCCCTGGACCTGCTGGGTATGGAACCCTGCCCCATAGATCCCTGCCCCATAGATCCCTGCCCCATAGAGCCCTGCCCCATAGAGCCCTGCCCCATAGATCCCTGCCCCATAGATCCACACCCCATAGCGTCCTGCCCCACAGATCCCTGCCCCACAGATCCCTGCCCCATAGATTCCTGCCCCTTTGATCCCCAAACTCTCCCCCAGCCCCACAAGTGCCTCGCAAACGCCCCACACGGGCGGTTGTGGGGCAGCTGGAGCACATCCCACACCTGCCCCACACCCCACACCTGCCCCACACCCCACACCTGCCCCACACCTGCCCCACGTGCCCCACACGTGCCCCATGTCCCCCCAGGGATGATGGAGGTGCTCCCCGACCGCTGCGTCCCCATTGCCAAGCGGGAGCTGCTGTACATGGGCACTTATGGGGCAGGTGTAGGACACCCCACACCTGCCCCACACCTGCCCCACACACCCCACATGTGCCCCATGTCCCCGCAGGGATGATGGAGGTGCTCCCAGACCGCTGCGTGCCCATCGCCAAGCGGGAGCTGCTGTACATGGGCACTTATGGGGCAGGTGTAGGACACCCCACACCTGCCCCACGTGCCCCACACGTGCCCCATGTCCCCCCAGGGATGATGGAGGTGCTCCCAGACCGCTGTGTCCCCATTGCCAAGCGGGAGCTGCTGTACATGGGCGCGGTGGGCGTGGTCTGCTGGCTGGGGGGCATCATCTTCATCGACCGCAAGCGCACGCACGACGCCATCAGCACCATGGCTGAGGCCGCACAGACCATGCTCAGCCAGGACGTGAGTTGTGGGGCGCTATGGGGCACTATGGGGTGCTATGGGGTGGTTATGGGGCAGTTATGGGGCGCTATGGGGCAGGCAGACACGGGGGTGCTGCCATCAGCACCATGGCCGAGGCTGCACACACCATGCTCAGCCAGGACGTGAGTTGTGGGGCACTTAGGGGGTGCTATGGGGTGGTTATGGGGTGTTATGGGGTGGTTATGGGGTGCTGTGGGGCAGTTATGGGGCGCTATGGGGCTGGCAGACACGGGGGTGCTGCCATCAGCACCATGGCCGAGGCTGCACAGACCATGCTCAGCCAGGACGTGAGTTGTGGGGCGCTATGGGGCACTATGGGGTGGTTATGGGGTGGTTATGGGGCAGTTATGGGGCGCTATGGGGCAGGCAGACACGGGGGTGCTGCCATCAGCACCATGGCCGAGGCCGCCCACACCATGCTCAGCCAGGACGTGAGTTGTGGGGTGCTTATGGGGCAGTTATGGGGTGTTATAGGGTGGTTATGGGGTGGTTATGGGGTGCTATGGGGTGGTTATGGGGTGGTTATGGGGTGTTATGGGGTGGTTATGGGGTGTTATGGGGTGTTATAGGGTGGTTATGGGGCGGTTATGGGGCGCTATGGGGTGGTTATGGGGTGTTATGGGGCGGTTATGAGGTGCTATGGGGTGGTTATGGGGCGCTATGGGGCAGTTATGGGGTGTTATGGGGTGGTTATGGGGTGTTATGGGGTGGTTATGGGGTGTAATGGGGTGTTATAGGGTGGTTATGGGGCGGTTATGGGGTGCTATGGGGTGCTGTGGGGCAGTTATGGGGCGCTATGGGGCTGGCAGACACGGGGGTGCTGCCATCAGCACCATGGCCAAGGCCGCCCACACCATGCTCAGCCAGGACGTGAGTTGTGGGGCACTTAGGGGGTGTTATGGGGTGGTTATGGGGCAGTTACGGGGTGTTACGGGGTGTTATGGGGTGTTATGGGGCGCTATGGGGCAGTTATGGGGTGTTACAGGGTGTTATGGGGTGTTATGGGGTGGTTATGGGGCAGTTACGGGGTGTTATGGGGTGGTTATGGGGTGGTTATGGGGTGGTTATGGGGTGCTATGGGGTGGTTATGGGGCAGTTATGGGGTGGTTATGGGGTGGTTATGGGGCGCTATAGGGTGCTATGGGGTGGTTATGGGGTGGTTATGGGGCGCTATGGGGCTGCCATCAGCACCATGGCCGAAGCCACACAGACCATGCTCAGCCAGGACGTGAGTTGTGGGGCGGTTATGGGGTGGTTATGGGGCAGTTATGGGGCGCTATGGGGCAGCCCCACATCTCCCCCTGCCCCACAGGTGCAGGTCTGGGTGTTCCCCGAGGGCTCTGTGCCGGCTATAGGGTGGCTATAGGGCAGTTATGGGGTGGCTATAGGGCGGTTATGGGGCGCTATGGGGCAGCCCCACATCCCTCCTGCCCCACAGGTGCGGGTCTGGGTGTTCCCCGAGGGCTCTGTGCTGGCTATAGGGTGGCTATAGGGCAGTTATGGGGCGCTATAGGGCGGTTATGGGGTGGCTGTGGAGTGGCTGTAGGATGGTTATGGGGTTGGTTATGGGGCGCTATGGGGCAGCCCCACATCTCCCCCTGCCCCACAGGTGCGGGTCTGGGTGTTCCCCGAGGGCTCTGCACTGGTTATAGGGTGGCTATAGGGCAGTTATGGGGTGGCTATAGGGTGGTTATGGGGTTGGTTATGGGGTGCTATGGGGCGCTATGGGGCAGCCCCACATCTCCCCCTGCCCCACAGGTGCGGGTCTGGGTGTTCCCCGAGGTCTCTGTGCTGGCTATAGGGTGGCTATAGGGCAGTTATGGGGTGGCTATAGGGTGGTTATGGGGTTGGCTATGGGGCGCTATGGGGCAGCCCCACATCTCCCCCTGCCCCACAGGTGCGGGTCTCGGTGTTCCCCGAGGGCTCTGCACTGGTTATAGGGCAGTTATGGGGCGCTATGGGGTTGGTTATGGGGTTGGTTATGGGGCGCTATGGGGCAGCCCCACATCTCCCCCTGCCCCACAGGTGCGGGTCTGGGTGTTCCCCGAGGGCACGCGCAACCACAGCGGCTCCATGCTGCCCTTCAAGCGCGGCGCCTTCCACCTGGCCGTGCAGGCACAGGTAGGTGTGGGGCGGCCCCGGGGAGCTGTGGGGCGGCCCCGGGGAGGTGTGGGGCGGCCGTGGGGCGGCCGTGGGGCAGCAGAGCCCCCCCCCGAGCCCGTCCTGCCCCACAGGTGCCCGTGGTGCCCATCGTCATCTCGTCCTACCAGCACTTCTACAGCAAACGGGAGCGCCGGTTCACCGCCGGTGAGGGGCGGCCCTGCGGCTGGGGCTGCTTGGGGGGCTGGGGGCAGCTGTGGGGCTGGGGGCACTTATGGGGCTGGGGCTGCTTGTGGGGCTGGGGGCAGCTGGGGGGCAGCTGTGGGGCTGGGGGCAGCTGTGGGGCTGGGGGCTTTGTGTGGGGCTGGGATGTGCTTGTGGGGCTGGGGGCTGCTTGTGGGGCTGGGGGCAGCTGTGGGGCATCTGTGGGGCTGGGGGCTTTGTGTGGGGCTGGGGGCACTTATGGGGCTGGGGGCGGCTGTGGGGCTGGGGGCTGCTTGTGGGGCTGGGGGCAGCTGTGGGGCATCTGTGGGGCTGGGGACTCAGTGTGGGGCTGGGTGGTGGCTGTGGGGCTGGGGGCTTTGTGTGGGGCTGGGGGCTGCTTGTGGGCGTGGGGGGCGGCTGTGGGGCTGGGAGGTGCTTGTGGGGCTGGGGGGCTCACTGTGGGGCTGGAACCGTCATGTGGGGCTGGGGGCTTCATGTGGCGTTATGGGGGATTTGTGGGTCTGGGGCTCGCTGTGGGTCTGGATCCGCTGTGGGGCAGGTGTGGGGCAGGCTGTCTGTGGGGCTCTATGGGGCAGGTGTGGGATCTATGGGGCAGGTGTAGAGCGCTATGGGTCAGGCTCTCTCCCCCTGTCCAGGTCACTGCGTGATCCAGGTGCTGCCCCCGCTGCCCATGCACGGCCTGGGGCTGTCTGTGGGGCTATAGGCTGTCTATGAGGCAGGCTATGGGGATCTATGGGGTGCTATGGGGATCTATGGGGCAGGTGTGGGGTGCTATGGGGCAGGTGTGGGATCTATGGGGCAGGCTGTCTATGGGGCAGGTGTGGGATCTATGGGGCAGGTGTGGGATCTGTGGGGCAGCCCATTGGTCCTGCCACCTGTCCAGGTCACTGTGTGATCCAGGTGCTGCCCACGCGTGGCCTGGGGCTGTCTGTGGGGCTATGGGGATCTATGGGGCAGGCTGTCTATGGGGCAGGCTGTCTATGGGGCAGGCTGTCTATGGGGCACTATGGGGATCTATGGGGCAGGCTGTCTATGGGGCAGGCTGTCTATGGGGCACTATGGGGATCTATGGGGCAGGCTGTCTATGGGTCAGGCTGTCTATGGGGCAGGCTGTCTATGGGGCAGGCTCTCTCCCCCCAGGTCACTGCGTGATCCAGGTGCTGCCCCCGCTGCCCACGCGGGGCCTGGGGCAGGTGTGGGATCTATGGGGATCTATGGGGCAGGTGTGGGATCTATGGGGATCTATGGGGCAGGCTGTCTATGGGGCACTATGGGGATCTATGGGGCGCTATGGGGCAGGTGTGGGGCGCTATGGGGCACACACCCATTGGTCCTGCCCCCCAGGTCACTGCGTGATCCAGGTGCTGCCCCCGCTGCCCACGCGGGGCCTGGGGCTGTGTGGGATCTATGGGGCAGGCTGTCTATGGGGCAGGAGTGGGGCGCTATGGGGCAGGCTGTCTATGGGGCAGGCTGTCTATGGGGCAGGCTGTCTATGGGGCAGGCTCTCTCCCCCCAGGTCACTGCGTGATCCAGGTGCTGCCCCCCCTGCCCACGCGGGGCCTGGGCGCGGCCGCGGTGCCGGCGCTGACCGAGCGCGTCCGAGCCGCCATGCTGGACGCCTTCGAGGCGCTGTCGGCCGAGCTGGGCCCGCCCCCCGGCCACAGTGACCACGGGAGTGACCACAGGAGTGACCACGGCAGTGACCACGGGAGTGACCACCGGAGTGACCACGGGAGTGACCACGGGAGTGACCACGGGAGTGACCACAGGAGTGACCACGGGAGTGACCACGGAGTGACCACGGGAGTGACCACGGCAGTGACCACGGGAGTGACCACCGGAGTGACCACAGGAGTGACCACGGGAGTGACCACGGGAGTGACCACGGGAGTGACCACAGGAGTGACCACGGGAGGTGACCGCGTGAGTGACCACGGGAGTGACCACGGGAGTGACCACGGCAGTGACCACAGGAGTGACCACGGCAGTGACCACCACCCGAGGGACCAACAGAGTGACCAGCGGAGTGACCAGAGTGACCACCCAAGTGACCGGCGGAGTGAGCCCATAGCTGCCCAGAGTGACCCCCCCGAGTGACCCCACGGCCACCTGGAGTGACCACCAGAGTGACCCCCAGAGTGACCCCGCAGCCACCCAGAGTGACCCCTGGAGTGACCACCAGAGTGACCCCACGGCTGCTGCAAGTGACCCCCAGAGTGACC
Source organism: Phylloscopus collybita (assembly GCA_027886175.1). Lineage (NCBI taxonomy): Eukaryota > Metazoa > Chordata > Aves > Passeriformes > Phylloscopidae > Phylloscopus > Phylloscopus collybita. The sequence goes on from JAJNNQ010000488.1 coordinate 34,879, forward strand.
CTTCAGCCACCCTGAATGACCACCAGAGTGACCCCCAGCGCCTGGCGGTGACCCCGCAGTGACCCCTGACCCTGCGGCCCCTCAGGGCAGGGGGGGCACGGACTGACCCCTGAGAGGGGACAAACTGACCCCCAAGGGGGGACAAACTGACCCCCAAGTGGGGCCTGGACTGACCCCCAAGGGGGGACAAACTGACCCCCAAGTGGGGCCTGAGTGACCCCCAAGTGGGCCCGGACTGACCCCTAAGTTGGCCTGGGAGTGACCCCTAAGTGGGGCCGGACTGACCCATAAATGGGGGCCTGGACTGACCCCCAAGTTGGCCCGGACTGACCCCCAGGTGTGGTCACAACTGACCCCCAAGTGGGGCCGGGAGTGACCCCCAAGTGACCTGGGGGTGACCCCCAAGTGACCTGGGACTGACCCCCAAGTTGACCTGGGAGTGACCCCTAAGTGGGGCCTGGACTGACCCCCAAGTGGGGCCTGGGGGTGACCCCTACGTTGACCTGGGGGTGACCCCGGCCGGACCCCCCCCCCCGCCCCCCAGCGGGCGGGGCTCTGCCCCAGGGCGGGGGCGTGGCCGGGCGTGGCCGGTGCTGATTGGCTGCTGCAGCCAAGCCCCGCCCCCCCGGCGGCTGTGTATTTATTGGGGGGGGGGGGAGGGGCGGATTTTGCCAAATTTCTCCCCCCCCCCCCCGGCTTTTAATAAACAACCCCCCCAAAAACTGTGGGGTGACGTCATTAGGGTGTGATGTCATTGGGAGTGACGTTATTGGGGGTGACGTCATTGTGGGGCCCCTCCCCGGCCTGGGGGAAGGGAGGGGAGGGAACGGCCCGGGGGGAGGGGCTGCCGGTGACAACCAAAAAAACCCGAAAAAACCCAAAAAACCACCAAAAACCCACCAAATAAACCCAAAAAAATCACCAAAAATCACTAAAAAAACCACCCCAAAATCCACCCAAAAATCCAGAAAAAATCGAGAAAAAATCCACGAAAGAACTACCCAAAAATCCCAAAAAAATCACTAAAAAACCACCAAAAAACCCAAAAAATCCCAAAAAAAAATCACTAAAAAAATCCCCAAAAAACACCCAAAATATCACCAAAAAACCCCCAAAAATCCGCGAAAAAACCACCAAAAATCCACGAAAAAAACACCAAAAATCCCCAAAAATCGGCGAAAAAATCCCCAAAAAATCACTAAAAAATCCCCAAGAATCCACAAAAAAACACCAAAAATCCCAAAAAAATCACTAAAAAATCACCAAAAATCCCCAAAAAATCCCCAAAAATCCACGAAAAAAACACCAAAAATCCAAAAAAAATCCACAAAAAAATCCTCAAAAATCCGCGAAAAAACCACCAAAATCCACAAAAAAATCCCGAAAAATTCCCAAAAAATCACTAAAGAAAACCCCAGAAAATCACTAAAAAATCCCCAAAAAACCCAAAAAAAACCCCAAAAAATCACTAAAAAACCACAAAACACCAAGATAATTACTCCAAACTTTTTTTTTTCTTTTTTTTAATTAGTTTTTTTCCCCTCCCCGCTCTCAGCAGGGGCCAGAGCGGCAGCAGCGCTGGCTCAGCGTGGAGCGGTCGGTGAAGCGCTTCCCGCACTCGGGGCAGCCCCGGGGCCACTCCGAAAGGGGATGGGGCTGCTGGTGATATAAAAAAAAACACCCAAAAAATCACTAAAAATTCCCCAAAAATCCACAAAAAAACCACCAAAAATCCACGAAAAAACCACCAAAATCCACGAAAATACCACCAAAAATCCACGAAAAAAACCACCAAAAAATCCCCCAAAAATCACTAAAACATCCCAAAAAAATCACTAAAAAATCCAAAAAAATCCACGAAAAAACCACCAAAAATCCCCAAAACTCCCCCCAAAAACCCCAAAAATCCACGAAAAAAACCACCAAAAAATCACTAAAAAATCCCAAAAAACCCCCCAAAAAATCACTAAAAAACCACAATACACCAAGATAATTCCTCCAAACTTTTTTTTTTTTTTTCATTCTTTTTTTTTAACTCAGCAAGGCCAGAGCGGCAGCAGCGCGGTGCCCCCTCCCGCAGCAGCAGCAGCCCCGTGCGTTCGCTGGTGCCTCTTATGATGCGAGCTGCGGCTGAAGCTCTTCCCGCACACCCCACACCCGTAGGGCCGCTCGCCGCTGTGCGTGCGGCGGTGCTGGCTCAGCGTGGAGCGGTCGGTGAAGCGCTTCCCGCACTCGGGGCAGCCCCGGGGCCGCTCCCCGGGCTGGGGGAAAGGGGATGGGGCTGCCGGGGATATCAAAAAATACCACCCAAAAAATCACTAAAAATCACTAAAAAATCACCAAAACCCCACCAAAAATCCAGGAAAAAATCCCTAAAAAATCCCTAAAAAATCACTAAAAAACCACCAAAACCCCACCAAAAATCCAGGAAAAATCACCAAAAATCCCCAAAAAATCACTAAAAAATCCCCAAAAATCCATTAAAAAACCACCAAAAATCCCCAAAAAATCCTCCAAAATCCACGAAAAAACCACCAAAAATCCACCAAAAATGCCCCAAAAAATCCCCAAAAACCCACAAAAAATCACTTAAAAATCACAAAAAAACCCCAAAAAATCCCCAAAACACCACCAAAAAACCCCAAAAAAATCCCTAAAAAAACCACAAAACACCAAGATAATTACTCCAAACTTTTTTTTTTTTTTTTTTTAATTAGTTTTTTTCCCCTCCCCGCTCTCAGCAGGGCCAGAGCGGCAGCAGCGCCGCGCTCCCGCCGTGGCCGCAGCAGCCCCATGGGTTCGCTGGTGCCGCTTGTGGTGCGAGCTGCGGCTGAAGCTCTTCCCGCACACCCCGCACCCGTAGGGCCGCTCCCCGGGCTGGGGAAAGGGGATGGGGCTGCCGGGGATATCAAAAAATACCACCCAAAAAATCACTAAAAAATCACCAAAAACCCTCCAAAAATCCCCAAAAAATCACTAAAAAATCACTAAAAAATCACTAAAAATCCAAAAAAATCCACGAAAATACCACCAAAAATCCCAAAAAAATCCCAAAAAATCCCCAAAAATCCACGAAAAAACCACCAAAAAATCACTAAAAAATCCCCAAAAACCCACAAAAAATCACTTAAAAATCACCAAAAAACCACCAAAAAAACCCCAAAAATCCCCAAAAAATCACTAAAAAACCACACAACTCCAAGATAATTACTCCAAACTTTTTTTTTTTTCTTTTTTAATTAGTTTTTTTTCCCTCCCCGCCACTCAGCAGGGCCAGAGCGGCAGCAGCGCCGCGCTCCCCGCCGTGGCCGCAGCAGCCCCATGGGTTCGGCTGGTGCCGCTTGTGGTGCGAGCTGCGGCTGAAGCTCTTCCCGCACACCCCGCAGGGGTAGGGCCGCTCGCCGGGCTGGGGAAAGGGGATGGGGCTGCCGGGGATATCAAAAAAAACACCCAAAAAATCACTAAAAATCACTAAAAAACCACCAAAACCCCACCAAAAATCCACCAAAAATCCAGAAAAAAAATCCCCAAAAAATCACTAAAAAATCCCCAAAAATCCACGAAAAAACCACCAGAAATCCACGAAAAAAACACCAAAAATCCACGAAAAAAACACCAAAAATCCCCAAAAAATCACTAAAAAATCACCAAAAAATCACTAAAAAATCCAAAAAAATCCACGAAAATACCACCAAAAATCCCCCAAAAAACCCAAAAAAACCCCCAAAAATCCGCGAAAAAATCCCCAAAAAACAAAAAAAAAAACCAAAAAATCCCGAAAAAAACCACCAAAAAACCACAAAACACCAGTATAATTACTCCAAACTTTTTTTTCTTTTTTTTAATTAGTTTTTTTCCCCTCCCCGCTCTCAGCAGGGCCAGAGCGGCAGCAGCGCGGGGGTCTCGGTGCCCGCCCCGTGCGTTCGCTGGTGCCGCTTGTGGTGCGAGCTGCGGCTGAAGCTCTTCCCGCACACCCCGCAGGGGTAGGGCCGCTCGCCGCTGTGCGTGCGGCGGTGCTGGCTCAGCGTGGAGCGGTCGGTGAAGCGCTTGCCGCACTCGGGGCAGCCGTAGGCCGCTCGCCGGTGTGGATGCGGCGGTGGCGGATCAGGTTGGAGCTGACGTTGAAGCGCTTCCCGCACACCCCGCAGGCGTACGGCTTCTCGCCCGTGTGGATGCGCAGGTGCTTGACCAGGTCGGAGCTCTGGCCGAAGCTCTGCCAGCACTCCCCGCAGGTGTTCCCCGATCCCGTTTTTGGGGTCGCTTCGGTTCCGTTGCCGCCGCGCTTTGCTCGGGGCCGGAGCGGGCCGGAGCGGCCGGAGGCTCCTTGGGGCGCCGGGTGAAGCTTTTCCCGCAGTCCACGCACTTGTAGGGCCGCTGACCCTGCCGGGGGCTCAGGGCGCGGCCGCAGTCCCGGCAGCCCGCGGTGGCCGGAGCGGTGGCCGGAGCGGTGGCCGGAGCGGCGTGGGCGCGGCGGTGGCGCTGCAGGTGAGCGGTCAGCGCGAAGCTCCGGCCGCAGTCCAGGCAGGTGAGGGGGCGCTGGGCGGGCTCCTGGTGGTCAGCGCTGAGGCCTGGGCTGGAGCCGAGGGGCTGCTGAGCATCGGCCTGAGGGGGATGACCACCGGAGTGACCACCGGAGTGATCCTGATGACCACCGGAGTGACCACGATGACCACTGGAATGATCCTGATGACCACCGGAGAGATGATCCTGATGACCACCAGAGTGACCACGATGACCACTGGAATGATCCTGATGACCACCAGAGTGCTGCTCCTGATCCTGATGACCACTGGAGTGACCTCGATGACCACCGGAGTGACCTCGATGACCACCGGAGTGACCCCGCTGACCGTCACCGCCGTCGGCCCTTTGGCCATCGTCACGCTGGCGATGACCACCGCCTGATCCAGCTGACCATCATCGCGATGACCACCGAGCTCCAGCTGACCGCTGTCCTGCTGACCACTGAGCTCCAGCTGACCATCATCGCGATGACCACCGACATCCCGCTGACCATTGCCCCGCTGACCACCGATGTCCCACTGACCATTGCCCCGCTGCCTCAGCCCGGCCGCTCCCCGCTGACCACCGAGCTCCGATGACCACCGAGCTCCAGCTGACCATCATCCCGCTGACCACCGATGTCCCACTGACCATCATCGCGATGACCACCGACATCCCGCTGACCACCGACATCCCGCTGACCATTGCCCCGCTGACCACCGGCTCGCTCCCGCTGTCTCAGCCCGGCCGCTCCCCGCTGACCACCGCCGCTGTCCCCCCGCTGACCACCGCCCTGGTCACTCGCGGCTCCGGCCCCGGCGTGGCCGCGGCGGTGCTCGGCCAGGCGCGGCGCTGCGGGCGAAGCTCTTCCCGCACTCCACGCAGATGTTGGGCGCTCGGCGCCCCCCGCCCCCCTCCGCACCGCCGCCGTCTCCTTCCTCTTCCTCTTCCTCACCCCCCCCGCCGGGGTCCCCGAGCCCCCCCCCCGGCAGCGTTTGGGAGACATCGCTGGAGCCGCCGCCGCGACCCCTCCCCCTCCCCAAACCCCCCACCCCCCACCCCTCGGGCTTTGTGTCCTAAAAAAAAAAATAATAAAAAAAATAAAAAATAAAAAAAAGGGGGTTTGGGGAGGTGGGGGGAGGGAGGGGAGGGGGCGCGACCCCCGGGGGGTCCCCCCCCGCTCGAGGAGCGCCGCGGCCGCGCGGACAATGGAGGAGGAGGAGGAGGAGGAGGAGGAGGAGGAGGAGGAGGAGGAGGAGGAGGCAGCGCTGACCCAGGAAGTTCAACCCCCGGGGGCTGCTCGGAGGAAGGCGAAAAAAAAATTTTTTAAAAAAATTAAAATAAAATAAAATAAATGAGGAGGGGGCTGCTGGAGGAAGGCGACAAAAAAAATAAAAAATAAAAAAATAAATAAATAAAATAAATGAGGAGGGGGCGTTCGACCGCTGGGGGCTGCTGGAGGAAGGCGAAAAAAAAATTAAAAAATTTAAATTAAAAAAAAAAATAAAATAAATGGGGAGGGGGCGTTCAACCCCTCCCCCAACCCCCCCGAGGGCTGCTGGGAGGAAGGCGAAAAAAACTTTAAAATAAAATAAAATAAAATAAAATAAATAAAAAATAAAATAAAATAAAATAAAAATGAAATAAAATAAAAGGGGAGGGGGCGTTCAACCCTCGGGGGCTGCTGGGAGGAAGGCAAAAAAAAATAATAATAAAAAAATAAAAATAATAAAAAATAAAATAAATGGGGAGGGGGCGCCGCGGTGGGGGCTCCCAGCCTCCCCTCCCCCACCCCAAAATTCACCCTCGCCCCGCCCCCCCCGGGGGGGGGCACACGCGAGGGGGGTGGTCCTGACCCCTCCCCCCATCCCAAATTTTGGGGTTTTTTTTTTTGGGGGGGGGGGAGGGGGCGCACAGAGGGGGCGGGGCTGAAGCTCCACAATGCTTTACTGCGTGGGGGGAGGGGCGGGGGGCACGCCCAGCCCCTCCCCCACCCACCCCGTGTCCCCCCCCTCCCCCTCTTTTTGTCCCCTCCCCTCCCCCCCCCCCGGTAAAAGGCTCAGCCCCGGTGGTGGCACCGAACCGGGCCCGGGTTTGGCTCCGGCACCTCCGGGCTCGGTTCTGGAAGGTTCTGGAAGGCTCGAGAGGGGTCTGGGACCCGGCGGGGCCCGGTTCTGGGAGGGGCCCGGTTCTGGGAGGGGCCCGGTTCTGGGAGGGTCCTGGTTCCGGAGGGGCCCGGTTCTGGAAAGGTCCCGGTTCTGGAAGGGTCCCAGTTCTGGGAGGGTCCCGGTTCTGGGAGGGTCCCGGTTTCTGGGAAGGGTCCCGGTTCTGGAAGGGTCCCGGTTCTGGAGGGTCCCGGTTCTGGGCAGGGGTCCCGGTTCTGGGCAGGGTCCCGGTTCTGGGAGGGTCCCGGTTCTGGAAGGGGTCCCGGTTCTGGAAAGGTCCCCGGTTCTGGGAGGGTCCCGTTCTGGAGGGTCCCGGTTCTGGAAGGGTCCCGGTTCTGGAAAGGTCCCGGTTCTGGGAGGGTCCCGGTTCTGGGAGGGTCCCGGTCTGGAAAAGTCCCGGTTCTGGAAGGGGGCCCGGTTCTGGGAGGGTCCCGGTTCCGGAGGGTCCCGGTTCTGGGCAGGGTCCAATCCCCGAGGGCTCCCAGTCCCAGCCCAGGTGCAGCTCTCAGCTCCAGTTCCGGTTCCGGTTCTTGCCCAGGTGCAGCCATTAGTTCGGTTCTGGCTCTGCCGGAACTCTGCTTCCAGTTCAGGTCCTGTTCTGGTCCCGGTTCCGGTTCCGTTTCTACCCCAAGTGCAGCCGCTGGTTCCAGTTCCGGATCCGGTTCCAGTCCCAGTTCCGGTCCCAGTTCTGGCTCCTATCCCGATTCGGTTCTGGTCCTACCCAGGTGCAGCCATTGGTCCCCGGTTCCGGTTCTGGTTCCGGTTCTGGTTCCAGGTCCCTAGTTCCAGTTCCAGTTCCAGTTCCAGTTCCAGTTCCAGTTCGGTTCCGGTTCCGGTCCTAGCCCAGGTGCAGCCATTGGTCCCAGTTCTGGTTCCAGTTCCAGTCCCGGTTCCGGTTCCGGTTCTGTTCTAGCCCAGGTGCAGCCATTGGTTCCGGTCCCGGTTCCGGTTCCAGTCCGGTTCCAGTCCCGGTTCCGGTTCCGGTTCTAGCCCAGGTGCAGCCGCTGGTCCCGGTTCTGGTTCCGGTCCCGGTTCCGGTTCTGTTCTAGCCCAGGTGCAGCCATTGGTTCCAGTCCCGGTTCCGGTTCCAGTCCCGGTTCGGTTCCGGTTCGGTTCTAGCCCAGGTGCAGCCGCTGGTTCCAGTTCCAGTTCCGGTTCCGGTCCCGGTTCCATTCTAGCCCAGGTGCAGCCGCTGGTCCCGGTCCCGGTTCCGGTTCCAGTCCCAGTTCCGGTTCCAGTTCCGGTTCGGTTCTAGCCCAGGTGCAGCCATTGGTTCCGGTTCCGGTTCCGGTTCCGGTTCCGTTCTAGCCCAGGTGCAGCCGCTGGTGCCGGATGAGGGCGGAGCTGCCGCCGAAGCCCCGCCCACAGTCCCCGCAGGTGTAGGGCTGGGCGTGGCCGCGCAGGTGCGCCAGGAGGGCGGGGCCGTCGGCAAACCCCGCCCCGCAGCGCGGGCAGGTGTGGGGGGCGGGGCCGGGCGGGGCCTTCCTCCTCCCCCTCCTCCTCTTGCCCTCCCCCTCCCCCGCCAGGTGGGCGTGGCGATGCTTCAGGAAGGCGGAGCTGTAGCTGAAGCCCCGCCCACACTCCCCGCAGGTGTAGGGCCGCTGGCCCAGGTGCGCCCGCAGGTGAGAGCCACGCCCCCGAGCCCCTTTCCCGCGCCGGCCCAGGTGCGCCCCGCGGCCGCGAGCCCCGCCCACATTGGCCACACCCCTCCAGGTGTTCGCTCAGGTGGGAGCCCCGCCCACACTGGCCACACCCCTCCAGGTGTTCGCTCAGGTGGGAGCCCCGCCCACACTGGCCACACCCCTCCAGGTGTTCGCTCAGGTGTGAGCCCCGCCCACATTGGCCACACCCCTCCAGGTGTTCGCTCAGGTGGGAGCCCCGCCCACATTGGCCACACCCCTCGCCCCGCTGGCCCAGGTGTCCTTGCAGGTGAGCGCTGAGCTCAGAGCCACGCCCACAGCAGCTCAGGTGTGCCCTGAGCTTGGAGCCACGCCCCAGGCCCCGCCCATACTTGCCCAGGTGCGCACTGCTGACCTTGCAGCCTCTCCCACACCTGCCCAGGTGTTCAGAGCCCCGCCCACAGCTGCCCAGGTGTGCACTGCTGAAATCACAGTCCCGCCCACAGCTGCCCAGGTGCTCGCAGCCCCCTCCCACACCTGCCCAGGTGTTCATTACTGATCTCAGAGCCGCCTCCCACACCTGCCCAGGTGCTCATTGCCCCTCCCACACCTGCCCAGGTGCTCGTTCCCCCCCGCACACCTGCCCAGGTGTTCATTACTGATCTCAGAGCCCCCTCCCACAGGTGCCCAGGTGTTCATTACCGATCCTGGAGCCCCTCCCACAGGTGCCCAGGTGCTCGTTCCCCCCCGCACACCTGCCCAGGTGTTCATTACTGATCTCGGAGCCCCTCCCACACCTGCCCAGGTGCTCGTTCCCCCTCCCCCACACTGCCCAGGTGCTCGTTCCCCCTCCCACACCTGCCCAGGTGCTCATTGCCCCCCCGCACACCTGCCCAGGTGCTCGTTCCCCCCCGCAACACCTGCCCAGGTGGGGCTGCAGGTGCCGCCGCAGGTGCGCGTTGCGGTTGGAGCTGCGGGTGAAGCTTTTCCCGCAGAGCCGGCACGGGAAGGGCTTGGGCGGCTCCCGGGGGCGGTCCCTGGAGCCCCGGCCACGCCCCCCGCCACGCCCCCCGCGGGATGGGCGGGGCAGAGGCGGCGGGGAGGGGGCGGGGCCAAGGGGGAGGGGCGGGGCTAAGGGGGAGGGGCGGAGCAAGGCCAAGCAGCTCCGGGGGGAGGGGCGGCTCCGCCTCTTCCTCTTCCTCTTCCTCCTCGGGCTCCTCCTCTTCCTCCTCCTGGGGGCTGCAGGGGGGGAGTCTGGGGAGGGGAAAATGGGGGAAAAAAGGGGGAAAATGGGAAAAATGAGAAAAGTAGAAAAAAGGGAAAAATGGGGAAAAAATGGGGAAAATGGGGAAAAGGAGAAAAAGGGAAAAATGGGGAAAATGGGGAAAAAAAAGAAAAAAGGGAAAATGGGAAAAATGGGAAAAATGGGGAAAAATTGGAAAAAAAAGGAAAAAAATGGGGGAAAATGGGAAAGTGGGAGAAAGGAGAAAAAAGGGGAAAAAGGGGAAAAATTGGGGAGAAAAGGGGGGAAAATGGGAAAAATTAAAAAGGAGAAAAAAAGGGAAAAAAGGGGGAAAATGGGAAAATGGGAAAAGGGGAAAATGGGAAAAATGGGAAAAAATGGGAAAAATGAAAAAGGAGAAAAAAGGGGAAAAAGGGGAAAAATTGGGGAGAAAAGGGGGAAAATGTGAAAAATGAAAAAGGAGAAAAAAGGGAAAAATGGGAAAAATGGGAAAAGGGGAAAAATTGGGGAGAAAAGGGGGAAAATGTGAAAAATGAAAAAGGAGAAAAAAGGGAAAAATGGGAAAAAATGGGAAAAGGGGAAAAATTGGGGAGAAAAGGGGGAAAAAGGGAAAAAAAAGGGAAAAGGGGGAAAAGGGGGAAAATTGGGGAGAAAAGGGGGAAATGGGAAAAAAAAGGGGGAAATGAGAAGGTGAAAAAAAGGGAAAAAAGGGGGGAAAAGGGAAAAAAATGGGAAAAGGGGAGAAAAGTGAAAAACGGGGGAAAAATGGGAAAAATGAAAAAGGAGGAAAAAAGGAGGAAAAGGGGAAAAAAGGGAATTAAAAGGGGAATAAAAAGGAATTAAAAGGGGAATAAAAGGGAATTAAAAGGGGAATAAAAAGGGAATTAAAAGGGGAAATAAAAGGGAATAAAACGGAATAAAAAGGAATTAAAAGGGAATAAAAAATGAATTAAAAGGGAATTAAAGGGAATAAAAAGGGAATAAAATTGGGAATTAAAAGGGAATAAAAGAGGAATTAAAAGGAATAAAAAAGGGAATTAAAAGGGAATAAAAAGGGAAATAAAGGGGAATAAAAAGGAATAAAAAGAGAATAAAAGGGGGAAATAAAAGGGAATAAAAAGGGAATTAATAAAGGAATGAAAGGGAATAAAAAGGGGAATTAAAAGGAATAAAAAGGGAATTAATAAAGGAATAAAAGGGAATAAAAAGGGGAATTAAAAGGGGAATTAAAAGGAATTAAATGGGAATAAAAAGGGAATAAAAAAGGAATAAATAGGGGAATTAAAAGGGAATAAAAAAGGGAATTAAAAGGGAATTAAAAGGGAATTAATAAAGGAATTAAAAGGGAATAAAAGGGAATAAAAAGGGAATAAAAAAGGGAATTAAAAGGAATTAAAAGGAATAAAAAGGGAATAAAAAAGGGAATTAAAAGGAATAAAAAGGGAATAAAAAAGGAATAAAAAAGGGAATTAAAAGGGAATTAAAAGGAATAAAAAGGGAATAAAAAAGGGAATTAAAAGGGAATAAAAAAGGGGAATTAAAGGAATAAAAAGGAATAAAAAGGGAATAAAAGGGAATTAACAGGGGCTCCAGGGCCCCCCTGACCTGCGGGCGCCACCCGGAGGATCTCCCACTCCTTGGAGTCGTTGGGGTCGGGCACCCCCAGCTCCTCCCCGGGCTCCAGGCGGGACACCAGCGTGGGCTTGGGGATGGGGAAATCTGCCGGGAGGTCGTTAATTAGCGTTAATTACAGTTCATGACAATGGAAATCGGAAATGAA
>JAJNNQ010000489.1:0-36414 GCA_027886175.1 Phylloscopus collybita
TTTGATCCCAGTTCCCCCCCAGTTCCCTCCCAGTTCCCCCCCAGTTCCCCCCAGTCCATCCCAGTCCCCCCCAGTCCCTCCCAGTTCCCCCCAGTACCTGGCAGCGCTGCCTGCTCCCTCCTGCGCCGCGCTGGGATCAAACTGGGAGCACTGGGAGGGCACTGGGAGCAAACTGGGAGCACTGGTGGGGCCCCCCCCGCTCTCTTAAAGGCTCCGGGGGGGGGGGAGGGGCGAGGGGTCCCCCCGGGCGAGGGTGGGGGAGGGGCCGTGACTCAGTTCCCGGCATTCCCTGCGCCGGGGGGGGGTGGGGGGGGTGGGGAGGTTTTGGGGGACCCCCCAAAAATTTGGGATCTCCCAGGTGTTTCCCCCCCCCAAAAAAAATTTGGGATGACCCCAGGTGTGTCCCCCCCCAAAAAAAAAATTGGGATGTCCCAAGTATCTCCCCCACCCCAAATTTGGGGTTTCCCAGGTGTGTCCCCCCCAAAATTTGGGATGATCCAGGGTGTGTCCCCCCCCCCAAAAAAAAAATTTGGGATGACCCCAGGTGTGTGTCCCCCCCCAAAAAAAAATTTGGGATGACCCAGGTATCTCCCCCACCCCAAATTTGGGATTTCCCAGTTGTGTCCCCCCCAAAAAAAAAATAATTGGGACCATCCAACTGAGCCCCCCCCCCCAAAAAAAAAACCCCAAAAATTTGGCAAGTCCAGGTGTGCCCTCCCCAAAATTTCGGATGATTCAGGTGAGTCCCCCCCCGCCTCCACCCCCCCAAAAAAAAAAAAATCGGGAATTTCCAGGTGTGACCCCGCCCCCCCCCCCCAAATTCCCGCGGTTCCGAACCCGGGCGTGCCCCCCCCAAAAAAATTTGGGAAGGTCCCGGGTTTGGAACCGGCCGTACTGGGAGCACTGGGAGCGCTGGTTTGGGGGGGGCGGGGCTGTACTGGGAGCGCTGGTTTGGGGGGGCGGGGCTGTACTGGGAGCACTGGTTTGGGGGGGGCGGGGCTGTACTGGGAGCACTGGGAGCGCTGGTTTGGGGGGGGCGGGGCCGTACTGGGAGCACTGGTTTGGGGGGGGGCGGGGCTGTACTGGGAGCACTGGGAGCGCTGGTTTGGGGGGGGGCGGGGCCGCGGTTCTGCCCATGGGGGGGGGAGGGGATGCCTGGGGTGGGGGAGGGGTTGGGACGGGACCGAGAGTGCCCCCAGTGTCCCCAGTGTCCCCATTCCCAGTGCTCCCAGTGTCCCCATTCCCAGTGTCCCCAGTGTCCCCATTCCCAGTGCTCCCAGTGTCCCCATTCCCAGTGTCCCCAGTGCCCCCAGTGTCCCCAGTGCCCCCATTCCCAGTTGTCCCCATTCCCAGTGTCCCCAGTGCCCCCAGTGTCCCCAGTGTCCCCATTCCCAGTGTCCCCAGTGCCCCCAGTGTCCCCAGTGACCCCATTCCCAGTTGTCCCCAGTGACCCCAGTGTCCCCAGTGCCCCCAGTGCCCCCAGTGTCCCCAGTGACCCCATTCCCAGTGTCCCCAGTGTCCCCATTCCCAGTGTCCCCAGTGACCCCAGTGACCCCAGTGTCCCCAGTGTCCCCAGTGACCCCATTCCCAGTTGTCCCCAGTGTCCCCAGTGTCCCCAGTGCCCCCAGTGCCCCCAGTGTCCCCAGTGACCCCATTCCCAGTGTCCCCAGTGTCCCCAGTGCCCCCAGTGCCCCCATTCCCAGTGCCCCCAGTGCCCCCATTCCCAGTGACCCCAGTGTCCCCATCCCAGTGTCCCCATCCCAGTGTCCCCAGTGTCCCCAGTGACCCCAGTGTCCCCAGTGACCCCAGTGTCCCCCAGTGCCCCCATTCCCAGTGTCCCCACTCCCCCCCAGTGTCCCCCCGGTGCCACCCCCCCGGGGGGGCGGGGCCAGCGACGAGGCCGGGCCGGGATCCGATTCCTTTATTTGGGATCTGCTGGAATCCCCGGGGATCCCTCCCCTCCCCCGCCTACTTCCGGCACCCCCCGCACCCGTCCTCGTCCTCGGATCCCTGAGCGGATCCCTGAGCGGATCCCTGATTGGATCCCTGGGAATATCCCTGATTGGATCCCTGGGAATATCCCTGATTGGATCCCTGAGTGGATCCCTGAGCGGATCCCTGATTGGATCCCTGCCTGGATCCCTGGGGATATCCCTGATTGGATCCCTGAGTGGATCCCTGGGGATATCCCTGATTGGATCCCTGCCTGGATCCCTGGGGATATCCCTGATTGGATCCCATGAGTGGATCCCTGGGGAGGCCCCCGATTGGATCCCTGGCTGGCTCCCTGATTGGATCCCTGGGCAGATCCCTGATTGGCTCCCTGGCCGGATCCCTGAGCGGATCCCAGGGCGGATCCGCCCCCGGAGCCCTGGCCGGGTCCCTGAGGGGATTCCCTGAGCGGATCCCAGGGCGGATCCGGCCCTGGAGCCCTGGGCGGATCCCGGGGCGGATCCCGGGGCGGATCCCGGCCCCCGGCGGATCGGGACGTGCCCCCCGATGCGGGCGGGGTCGCGCAGGCCCGGCACGAAGGGGATCCCGGGGTTCTTGTAGCCGGGGCGCTGCCGGGAGCCCCCGAAGGATCCCGACCCCCCGTAGGATCCCGGACCACCCCCGTAGGATCCTGATCCACCCCCGAAGGATCCCGGACCACCCCCGTAGGATCCTGAGCTTCCTCCATAGGATCCCGACCCTCCATAGGATCCCGACCCCCCGTAGGATCCCGATCCCCCCCCGTAGGATCCCGACCCCCCATAGGATCCCGGTCTGCCCTGAGATCCCGACCCCCCATAGGATCCTGATCCTCCTCCATAGGATCCCAATCCCCCATAGGATCCCGGTCTGCCCTGAGATCCCGACCCCCCATAGGATCCTGATCCACCTCCATAGGATCCCGGGCCTCTTCCATAGGATCCCGATCCGCCCCCGTAGGATCCCGGTCTGCCCCCATAGGATCCCGGCCTGCCCTGGGATCCTGAGCCTCCATAGGATCCCGATCCACCCCCATAGGATCCTGGGCCTCCATAGGATTCTGGAACACGTCCGTAGGATCCCGGTCTGCCCTGGGATCCGATCCCCCGTAGGATCCCGGTCTGCCCCCATAGGATCCTGATCCTCCCCCATAGGATCCTGGACGGCCCCCATAGGATCCTGGTCTGCCCTGGGATCCTGATCCCCCATAGGATCCTGATCCTCCCCCATAGGATCCTGGTCTGCCCCCATAGGATCCCGGTCTGCCCCCATAGGATCCCAATCCCCCATAGGATCCGGTCTGCCCTGGGATCCCGATCCCCCGTAGGATCCGGCCCCGCCCCCATAGGATCCGGCCCCGCCCCCGTAGGATCCCCGCGTCATCCCCGTAGGATCCCGAGGATCCCCCGTAGGAATCCAGGCCCCCGGAGGAGCCGGATCCGCCTCCCCCCTGGGATCCGGGTCTGCCCGATCCCGATCCAGATCCAGGTTTTCCTGATCCGGATCCAGATCCAGATCCAGATCCAGGTTTTCCTGATCCCGATCCGGATCCAGATCCAGAGCCGGGTCTTCCTGACCCAGATCCGGATCCGTAGGAGCCTGAGCTGGATCCCCCTCCATAGGATCCTGGATTCCCAGAGGATCCCCCTCCATAGGATCCCGGATTCCCAGAGGATCCCGAGTCTCCTCCATAGGATCCCGATCCCCCATAGGATCCCGGATTCCCAGAGGATCCCCCTCCGTAGGATCCCAGATTCCCAGAGGATCCCGAGTCTCCTCCATAGGATCCCGAACTTCCGTGGGATCCCGAACTTCCAGAGGATCCCGATCCCCCGTAGGATCCCGGATTCCCAGAGGATCCCCCTCCGTAGGATCCCAGATTCCCAGAGGATCCCGAGGTGCCGTAGGATCCTGAGTCTCCTCCGTAGGATCCCGAACTTCCGTGGGATCCCGAATTCCCAGAGGATCCCGATCCCCCATAGGATCCTGAGTCTCCTCCGTAGGATCCCGAACTTCCAGAGGATCCCGAATTTCCATAGGATCCCGAATTCCCGTGGGATCCCGAACTTCCAGAGGATCCCGATCCCCCGTAGGATCCCGAGTTTCCTCCATAGGATCCTGAATTCCCAGAGGATCCCGCTCCGCTTCCGGCCGATCCCGCTCCTGCCCCGGAGGATCCCGAATTCCCGTAGGATCCCGAGTCTCCTCCGTAGGATCCCGAATTCCCGTAGGATCCCGAATTCCCGGCGGATCCCGAATTCCCGGCGGATCCCGAACTCCCGGCGGATCCCGAGTCCCCCGCAGGCTCCCCCGGCGGCGCCGGATCCCAGCTGGGGGCTGAGGATCCCCAGGGGATCCCTGCAGGGATCCACCCCGGCCGGCAGCGGCGCCAGGGCGGGGCCGGGGGCGGGGCCGGGGGCGTGGCCGTGGGCACCTGGGGAGGGGGCGGGGCTCAGAGGGGACCGGCGCAGACCGGTTTGGGCCGGTTCCCGTCCTGGTTTGTCCCAGTTTGTCCCAGTTTATCCTGGTTCCCATTCTGGTTTATCCCAGTTTACCCCAGTTCCCATCCCAGTTTGTCCCAGTTTATCCCAGTTTATCCCATTTCTTATCCCAGTTTGTCCCAGTTTATCCCAGTTTATCCAATTTATCCCAGTTTACCCCAGTTCCCATCCCAGTTTGTCCCAGTTTATCCCAGTTTATCCCAATTTATCCCAGTTTGTCCCAGTTTATCCCAGTTTATCCCAATTTATCCCAGTTTATCCCAGTTCTCATCCCAGTTTATCCCAGTTCATCCCAGTTTATCCCAGTTTATCCCAGTTTGTCCCATTTCTTATCCCAGTTTCCATCCTGGTTCCCATCCCAGTCCATCCCAGTTTGGCCCAGTCCATCCCAGTCACCGCAGTCCCGCCCAGGTTCCATATCCGTCATTCCCAGTCCCTCCCAGTCCCTCCCAGTTCCCATCCCAGTCCCTCCCAGTTCCCCTATCACTCCATCTCCGTCGCTCCCAGTCCCTCCCAGTTCCTGTCCCAGTTTCCCTCACCCCTTCCCATTCCCAATCCCAGTCCATCCCAGTCCAATCCCAGTTCACCAGTCCATTCCCAGTCCCTCAAATCTCCCTTCCCAGTCCATCCCAGTTCATTCCCAGTCCCTCCCAGTGCCCCCAGTCCATCCCAGTCCATCCCAGCTCATCCCAGTGCCCAAAATCTCCATTCCCAGTGCCCCCCAGTTCCCTCCCAGTCCATTCCCAGTCCATCCCAGTTCATTCCCAGTCCCTCCCAGTCCCCCCCCAGTTCATTCCCAGTCTCTCCCAGTCTATCCCAGTCCATCCCAGTCCATCCCAGTCCATTCCCAGTCCCTCCCAGTGCCCCCCAATCCATTCCCAGTCCATCCCAGTCCATTCCTAGTCCATCCCAGTCCATCCCAGTCCATCCCAGTGCCCCCCAATCCATTCCCAGTCCATCCCAGTCCCCTCCCAGTCTCACCCAGCAGCAGCAGCAGCAGCAGCACCGGGGCTCGGAGGGGCCCGGGCGGAGCCATCGGGGCCAGGTGAGGGTCAGGTGTGGCCAGGTGAGGGTCAGGTGGGCACAGGTGGGGACAGGAGGGGACAGGAGGGCACAGGTGAGCTCCGGGGACACCTTAAATAGCCCCGGGGACGGGGGGGAGGGGCTCAGGTGGGGGGTGGGGGAGGGGCGCCGCCCGCCCCAAAATCCTCTGAGTCACCGGGATTGACCCGCTTGGGGGGGGGGGGGGGGGCGGGGACACACCTGGGACACACCTGGGGACAGCGAGGACACACCTGGGGACACACCTGGGGGGATGGGGACACACCTGGGGGCACCTGGGATACACCTGGGGGGATGGGGACACACCTGGGGACAGCGGGGACAGCAGGAACACACCTGGGACACACCTGGGACACACCTGGGGCACATCTGGGGGGCACCAGGAACCCATCTGGGACACTCGGGGGGGGGCACTGAGACACCTGGGGCACACCTGGATCTCACCTGGAACACACCTGGGGAGGGGGGGGGGGGTCACCTGGTTCTGCCCCAGCCAAGGAGGGGGATCAGGGTCCACCTGCCCAGGTGTGGGGTCAGAGTCAGGGTCAGGGTCAGGGTCAGGGTCAGGGATCTCACCTGCCCAGGTGTGACGTCACTGTTCACCTGCCCAGGTGTGGGGTCAGGGTCAGGGCTCACCTGCCCAGGTGTGGGGTCAGGCTCAGGGTCAGGCTCAGGGTCAGTGCTCACCTGCCCAGGTGTGACGTCACCGCTCACCTGCCCGGGATCGGGGTCAGGGCTCTCACCTGCCCAGGTGCGGGGTCAGGCTCAGGGTCAGGCCTCACCTGCCCAGGTGTGACGTCACCGCTCACCTGCCCGGGATCGGGGTCACCTGTCGGGCGCGGCCGACGCCGCCGTGACCCCGACCCCCACCCCGGGAGGGGCCCCCAGGTCAGGGCGGGGTCCCCAGGTGAGCCCAGGTGGGGGGCGGGGCCCCCCCGGAAGCCGCCGATTTACGGGGTGGGGGAGGGGGAGACGCGGCCCCCGCCCCTCCCCCACCCCCCCCCACCCCCCCCCGAGGGGATCCCGGGAAATTGGGGGGGGGGGAGGGGGATTTGGGGGGAATTTGGGAGAATTTGGGGAAAATTTGGGGAAAATTTGGGAGAATTGGGGCAGAATTTGGGGAAATTTGGGGAAAATTTTGGGGTCTGGAGGGTCTCAGGAAAGGGAATTTGGGGGAAATTTGGGGAAATTTGGGGAAATTTGGGAGAAATTTTGGGGGAATTGGGGCAGAATTTGGGGTCTGGAGGGTCTCAGGAAAGGGAATTTGGGGGAAATTTGGGGGAATTTGGGTGAATTTGGGTGAATTTGGGGGAAATTTGGGTGAATTTGGGAGAATTTGGGAGAATTTGGGGTGAATTTGGCGGAATTTGGGTGAATTTGGGAGAATTTGGGGGGAATTTGGGTGAATTTGGGGAATTTGGGGGGAATTTGGGTGAATTTGGGGTAAATTTGGGTGAATTTGGGGAGAATTCGGGTAAATTTGGGGGAATTTGGCGGAATTCGGGTGAATTTGGGGGAATTTGGGGTAAATTTGAGGTGAATTTGGGCGAATTTGGGCGAATTTCGGGGCCGATTTCCGGCGACCCAACCGAAAAACAACCAACCGCGCCCCAGGCCCCGCCCCTGCCCAAGCCCCGCCCCCCTCCGCCCCAAGCCCCGCCCCTTTCCCGCAGACAAAGAGGAACCCTCCCCCTCCCCCACCCCAAACCCGGGGGGGGGGGTGAGGGGTCCCTCCCGCCCCTCCCCCACCCCCAAAAACCCCCCCCAAAAAATCCCAAAAAACCCCCCCGGGGTTCGCCCCTCCCCCACCCTCCTTTTCCCGCCTTTTTTTTTAATTTTTTTTAGGAGGGGGGGGAGGGGCAGGATTTCAAACCCCTCCCCTCCCCCCCCCCCCCCCAAATTTCCCCTCCCCTCCCCCCCCCCAAATTTCCGCTTCCCCCCCCAAAAAAAAAACCCCAAAAAAAGGGGGGTGAAGGGGGCGCCCCTCCCCCTCCTCCTCCCGCCCCTCCCCCCGCCCCTCCCCCCCCTCAGGAAAAGCCGCTTTTCCTCCCCCCCCTCCCCCCCTCCCCTCCCCTCCCCCCCCCGCCGCTTCCTCCGGGTCCCTCCCGCGCTCCAGCCCGGGGTGAGTATTTTGGGGACCCCCCCCCCTCCCCCCTTCCCCAAAATTTGGGGGGGGGGTCCCTCGGGGTGGGGGGAGGGGCGGGGACCCCCCCCCCCTCCCGCCGAGATTTCCCCTCCCCCCCCTCCCCCTTTTTTTTATTTTTTTTTTTTTTCCTCCTCTCCGGGAGCCGCCCCTCCCCCACCCGCCACACCCCGCGCGCTCCGGGGGGTCCCGGGATGTGGGGGGGGGGGAGGGGGGGCTCACGACCCCTCCCCAAATTTTTTTTTGGGGGGGGTCTCTCTCAGTGACCCCTCCCCCCGCGGTGATTTTTGGGGCGTTTCCCGCCCTTTTGGGCCAATTTTGGGGGTTTTTTTTGGGGGGGGGGGGGGAGGGGATTTTTTGGGACCCCACCCCCCAAAAAAGGATTCCCTGGGACCCCCCCCTCCCCTTCCCCCACCCCCCCCGATTCGGCGGAATTCCCGGGATTCCCCCGAAATTCCCGGGATTCCCGCCCCACCCCCGGAATTCCCGGGATTCCCGAGATTTCGGGGACCGCGCCCCCGGTGTCCCCTCCCGGGTGGCCCTGGTGGCCTCGGTCCCCTCCCTGGTGGCCCCTGTCCCATCTTTGGTGGCTTTGGTGGCCCCTGTCCCATCTTTGGTGGCTCTGGTGTCCCACCCCTGGTGGCTTTGGTGTCCCCTGTCTGATCTTTGGTGTCCCCTGTCCCCTCCCTGGTGGCCCCTGTCCCATCTTTGGTGGCCCTGGTGTCCCCTGTCCCACCCCCGCTGTCCCCTGTCCCACCCCTGGTGGCTTTGGTGGCCCCTGTCCCACCCCTGGTGTCCCCTGTCCCACCCCTGGTGTCCCCTGTCCCCTCCCTGGTGGCCCCTGTCCCACCCTGGTGTCCCCTGTCCCCTCCTTGGTGGCCCTGGTGTCCCACCCCTGGTGGCTTTGGTGTCCTCTGTCCCATCTTTGGTGGCCCTGGTGGCCTCAGTCCCACCCCTGGTGTCCCCTGTCCCATCCTTGGTGGCCCTGGTGTCCCACCCCTGGTGGCTTTGGTGTCCCCTGTCCCCTCCCTGGTGGCCCCTGTCCCACCCCTGGTGTCCCCTGTCCCCTCCCTGGTGGCCCCTGTCCCATCTTTGGTGGCCCTGGTGTCCCCTGTCCCACCCCCGCTGTCCCCTGTCCCACCCCTGGTGGCTTTGGTGGCCCCTGTCCCACCCCTGGTGTCCCCTGTCCCACCCCTGGTGTCCCCTGTCCCATCCTTGGTGTCCCCTGTCCCCTCCCTGGTGTCCCCTGTCCCCTCCTTGGTGTCCCCTGTCCCCTCCCTGGTGTCCTCTGTCCCCTCCTTGGTGGCCCTGGTGTCCCACCCCTGGTGGCTTTGGTGTCCTCTGTCCCATCTTTGGTGGCCCTGGTGTCCCCTGTCCTCACCCTGGTGGCCCCTGTCCCCTTTCTGGTGTCCCCTGTCCCTTCCCTGGTGTCCCCTGTCCCCTTTCTGGTGTCCCCTGTCCCTTCCCTGGTGTCCCCTGTCCCACCCCTGGTGGCTTTGGTGTCCCCTGTCCAATCCTTGGTGGCTCTAGTGTCCCACCCCTGGTGGCTTTGGTGTCCCCCTGTCCGATCTTTGGTGTCCCCTGTCCCATCCTTAGTGGCTTTGGTGGCCTCTGTCCCCTCCCTGGTGGCCTCGGTCCCTTCCCCGGTGTCCCCTGTCCCCTCCCTGGTGGCCCCTGCCCCCCTTGGTGGCTTTGGTGTCCCCTGTCCGATCTTTGGTGGCCCCTGTCCCTTCCCTGGTGGCTTTGGTGTCCCCTGTCCCCACCCAGCCCCGTCCCGTGTCCCTCAATCCCCACCCCAGCCCCCCCGTGCTGTCCCCCCAATGTCCCCCCAGTGTCCCCATTCTGTCCCCAGTGTCCCCAGTTGGGGGTGGAGCTCCCGGGCTGGACACTTCCCATCCCAGTGTCCCCAATGTCCCCATTCTGTCCCCTCAATGTCCCCAATGTCCCCAAATTTCCCCAATGTCCCAATGTCCCCATTTTGTCCCCAATGTCCCCGTTCTGTCCCCCCAGTGTCCCCAGTGTCCGGGGATGGCTGTCCCGGGCTGGACATTCCCAATGTCCCCAATGTCCCCAAATCCCCTCAATGTCCCCGATGTCCCCAATGTCCCCGATGTCCCCAATGTCCCCGTTCTGTCCCCAGTGTCCCCATGGCCGTTCCGGGCTGGACATTCCCAATGCCCCCAATGCCCCCAATGTCCCCAATGTCCCCAGTGTCCCCAATGTCCCCAATGTCCCCAAATCCCCCCAATGCCCCCAATGCCCCCAATGTCCCCAATGTCCCCAAATCCCCGCAGTGTCCCCAATGACCCCAATGTCCCCAAATGTCCCCAATGTCCCCAATGCCCCCAATGTCCCCAACGCCCCCAATGTCCCCAGTGTCCCCAGTGTCCCCAATGTCCCCAATGTCCCCAACACCCCCAATGTCCCCAAATCCCCCCAGTGTCCCCAATGTCCCCATTCGCTGTCCCCGCAGTGTCCCCATGGCCATTCCGGGCTGGACATTCCCAGTGTCCCCAGTGTCCCCAATGTCCCCCATGTCCCCAACGCCCCCAATGTCCCCAATGTCCCCAAATCCCCGCAGTGTCCCCAACATCCCCAATGTCCCCAATGTCCCCCAACGTCCCCAATGTCCCCCAATGTCCCCAACACCCCCAATGTCCCCAATGCCCCCAATGCCCCCAATGCCCCCACTGTCCCCAATGTCCCCCAACGTCCCCAACGTCCCCAACGTCCCCAATGTCCCCAATGCCCCCAATGTCCCCAATGCCCCCAATGTCCCCAATGTCCCCATTGACCCCAATGTCCCCAACGCCCCCAACGCCCCCAACGCCCCCAACGCCCCCAATGTCCCCAATGTCCCCAAATCCCCCCAATGCCCCCAATGCCCCCAATGCCCCCAATGTCCCCAATGTCCCCAGTGTCCCCAAATGTCCCCAATGTCCCCAATGTCCCCAATGTCCCCAATGTCCCCAATGTCCCCGCAGTGTCCCCATGGCCGTGCCGGGCTGGAAGCTGCAGCTGCTGGAGCGGCGCCGCCGGGAGGAGGAGGCCGCGCGGCGCCGGGAGCGCGAGCAGCGGGAGCGCGCGGCGCTGCTGCCGCCCTGGAAACGGGAGCTGCTGGAGCGGCGCCGCGCGCGCGCGCCGCCGCCACCGCCGGGGGCGCGCCTGGGCAGCAGGGGGCGGGCTCACCTGGGCAGGGGGGAGCACCTGGGGCTGGGGGAACACCTGGGCACAGCGGAACACCTGGGGCTGGGGGAACACCTGGGCAGGGGGGAGCACCTGGGGCTGGGGGAACACCTGGGCAGGGGGGAGCACCTGGGGCTGGGGGAACACCTGGGACAGGCAGCTCACCTGGGCAGGGGGGGATGAGGGGCTCACCTGGGATGGCGGGGGGCTCACCTGGCCAGGGGGGCTCACCTGGGCAGGGGGGGGCACCTGGGACAGGCAGCGCACCTGGGGCAAGGGGAACACTCGGCCTGGGGGGCTCACCTGGCCTGGGGGACACACCTGGGCAGGAAGGGGCACCTGGCCCAGGGGGCTCACCTGGGCAGGAAGGGGCACCCGGGCAAGGGGGGACACCTGGGGCATTGGGAACACCTAGAGCAGGCAGCACACCTGGGGCAGGCAGCACACCTGGGCAGGGGGGAACACCTGGGATAGCGGGGAGCTCACCTGGCCCAGGGGGCTCACCTGGCCCGGGGGACACACCTGGGGCAAGGGGAACACCTGGCCCGGGGGGCTCACCTGGGCAGGAGGCCCTGGGGGCGTCCTTGGCGCTGGCGCCGGGCGCTGAGGGGCTGGAGAAATCTGCTGGAAGTCCCGCCCGGGATCCCCAAAATCAACCCCAAAATCACCCCAAAAATCAGCCCCAAAATCCCTCCCAGGATCCCAAAAATCAGCCCCAAAATCACCCCAAAAATCAACCTTGGGATCCCCAAAATCATCTTAAAAATCAGCCCCAAAATCAGCCCCGGGATCCCCAAAATCAGCCCCAAAATCACCCCAAAAATCCCCCCCAGGATCCCAAAAATCCTCCTGGGGATCCCCAAAATCTCTGGGATCCTAAAAACCCTCTCTGGGACCCCCAAAATCCCCCCCCAGACCCCCCAAATTCCCCTCGGGACCCCCAAAATTCTCCCGGGGACCCCCCAAATTCCACTCGGGATCCCCAAAACCCCCCCCAGGACCCCCCGGAGCCCCCCCGGGGCCGGGTCAGCCGCCTGCGCAGCCCGCTTTGTCCCCGAGGGTCCCCCCCAGGACAGCCCGGGAGGGGACCAGGGGTCACCCGAGGGTCAAGGGTCAAGCAAGGACATAGGAGCGGTCAAAGGTCACGGGGCGGTCACTAAGGTGGGGTCACCCGAGGGTCAAGGGTCAGCCAGGGGTTTGGGGACAGCTGAGGGACAAGGGACGGTCAAAGGTCACGGGGCGGTCACCAGGGCGGGGTCACCCGAGGGTCAAGGGTCAAGCAAGGACATAGGAGCGGTCAAGGGGCACGGCATGGTCACCAAAGCGGGGTCACCCGAGGGTCAAGGGTCAAGCAAGGACATAGGAATGGTCAAGGGGCACAGGGCGGTCACCAAGGCGGGGTCACCCGAGGGTCAAGGGTCAAGCAAGGACATAGGAGCGGTCAAGGGGCACGGCATGGTCACCAAAGCGGGGTCACCTGAGGGTCAAGGGTCAGCCAAGGGCATGGGGACAACAGAGGGGCACAGAGTGACCGCTGGCCTGGGGACAGAAGGACACAGAGTGACCGCTGGCCCAGTGTCCAGCGGCTCCGTCCCGGTGTCCGGCAGCTCCATCCCGGTGTCCGGTGTCACCGTCCCAGTGTCCGGCGGCTCCGTCCCAGTGTCCAGTGTCACCGTCCCAGTGTCCGGTGTCACCGTCCCGGTGTCCAGCGGCTCCGTCCCCTCGGCCGCGCGGGCGCTGTCCCCTCGCCGGGACCCCCCGTGTCCCCCGCCGTGTCCCCACCCCGCCCTGCAGCGCCGCAGCGGCAACACCATCACCGTGCGGCCGCGCCGGGCCGCTGGCCCCCGGTGGTGGCCCTGGGGGTGGCCCCGGTGGTGGCCCCGGTGGCCCCGGTGGCCTCCCCGGTGTCCCCGAGCCCCCCGCGGGCCCCCCCAAGAAGCGCTACCCCACGGCCGAGCAGATCCAGGTGATCGGGGGGTACCTGGCGCTGCCGCGCTCCTGCCTGGCCAAGAGCGACCCCCACCGCAAGAAGGTGGGTGGGGTGGCACCTGAGTGGCACCTGAGTGTCACCTGTGTCATCTCCATGTCACCTGTGTCGTATCTGTGTCACCTGAGTGTCACCTGTGTCACCTGTGTTGTATCTGTGTCACCTGTGTGTCACCTGTGTGTGTCACCTGTGTCATTTGTGTGTCATCTCTGTGTCACCTGTGTCACCTGAGTGTCACCTGTGTGTCACCTGTGTCATCTCTGTGTCACCTGTGTGTGTCACCTGTGCCATTTCTGTGCCACCTGTGTGTCACCTGTGTCACCTGTGTCATTTGTGTGTCATCTCTGTGTCACCTGAGTGTCACCTGTGTGTCACCTGTGTCATTTCTGTGTCACCTGTGTGTCACCTGTGTCATTTGTGTGTCATCTGAGTGTCACCTGTGTCACCTGAGTGTCACCTGAGTGTCACCTGTGTGTGTCACCTGTGTCATTTCTGTGTCACCTGTGTGTCACCTGTGTAATTTCTGTGTCACCTGAGTGTCACCTGTGTCATTTGTGTGTCATCTGAATGTCACCTGTCACCTGTGTCACCTGTGTGTCACCTGTCACCTGTGTCATCTGTGTGTGCCCTGAGTGTCATCTGAGTGTCACCTGTGCCACCTGTGTGTCATCTCTGTGTCATTTCTGTGTCACCTCTGTGTCACCTGTCATTTCTGTCACCTGAGTGTCACCTGTGTGTCCCCAAATGTCCCCCCCCAGCTGAAGATCTGGTTCAGCGAGCGGGACCTGGAGCGAACCTTCTGCTACCCCTCGGAGGGGGCGGCGCTGGCGGCCTGGGGACCCCCCGAGGAGCCCCCCGGGACCCCCCCGGGACCCCCCGGGACCCCCGCGGGACCCCCCGGGGCTGAGGAGGAGGAAGAGGAGGAGGAGGAGGAGGAAGAGCCCCCTCCCCCCAGGCGGGGGCTGCCGGGGGGGCTGAGGGGCCGCGCCCTCCTCGTGGGTCAGTCGGGGTTTGGGGGGGATTTGGGGGGGATTTGGGGGGTCTTGGGAAGGGATTTGGGGGGGTTTTGGGGGGATTTTGGTTGATTGGGAGGGGGATTTGGGGGAATTTTGGGGGGATTTTGGGGGGTTTGGGGAGTAATTTTGGGGGTCTTGGGAAGAGATTTGTGGGAATTTTGGGGAGATTTGGGGGTCTCGAGGGGGTTTTGGGGAATTTGGGGGGGATTTTTGGGGGGATTTGGGGGGGATTTTTGGGGGAGTTTGGAGGGATTTTGGGAAGGGATTTGGGGGGATTTGGGGGTCTTGAGGGGGATTTGTGGGGATTTTGTGGAGATTTTGGGGGGGTTTGGGGGGATTTTGTGGGGATTTTGAGAAGGGATTTGGGGGGGATTTGGGGCTCTTTAAAGGGATTTGGGGGGGATTTTGAGATCTTGAGGGGGATTTGGGGGGGTTTTGGGAATTTGAGGGGGATTTGGGGGGGATTTGTGAATTTGGGGGGGATTTGGGGGGATTTTGGTTAATTTGGAGGGGGCATCAGGGAGACTCAGGCAGGATTTTGGGGTCTGGAGGGGGATTTGGGGGGGATTTGGGGAACTTTTTTGTGGCTTTCGGGAGGATTTTGGGAATTCGAGGGGGCTTTGGGGGGTTTTGGTTAAATTGGAGGGGGATTTGGGGAGATTTTGGGGGGATTTGGGGGGTCCCTGACCCATTTCCCCCTCCCTCAGATGAGTCCTGCCGTCGGTAACCCCGGCCCAGCCCCCCCGGGACCCCCCAGGACCCCCCAGCGCCGGCGATGGGGGAGGGGCCTGGACCCCGCGGGACCCCCCGGAGGGGCAGGACAGGGACGGACACACGGACAGAGCCCCCCCAGACCACCCCGGGCCGGGGGGGTCCCAGGACGTTCTTGCCCACCCTGGCGGGGTCTGGGGGGGGCTCTTTTTTCGCCCCTTTTTGTAGCTTTTTTTAGTCGCGGGGAGGGTTTTTTAATTATCCCTAACGAGGTTTTTTTTAGCCTAATTAAGGGTTTTTTATGGTGGGGGAGGGGAGGGCCAAGCTGCTTTGGAGGGGGGGTTGGGGGGATGGGGAGGGGGTGGATTTTGGGAGGGAGGGGGGCAAAAATGGCGCGGGATGGAGTAGGCCGAAGCCTGCGGCCTGTTCTTGTTGCCACGGCAACGAAGCCTGCGGCCTGTACACTGCCAAGGCCTGCTTCGGTCACCATGGCAACAAAACCTGCAGCCTGTGTACTCCTAAATCCTGTGCCTGTCGCCATGGCAACGGCCTGCAGCTTGTGGCCTGCTCCTGTTGCCATGGTAACGAAGCCTGCGGCCTGTGTACTCCTGAAGCCTGCGGCCTGCTTTTGTCGCCATGGCAACGAAGCCTGCGGCCTGTGTACTCCTAAAGCCTGAGGCCTGCTCCTGTCGCCATGGCAACGAAGCCTGCGGCCTGTGTACTCCTGAAGCCTGAGGCCTGCTCCTGTCGCCATGGCAACGAAGCCTGCGGCCTGTGTACTCCTAAAGCCTGAGGCCTGCTCCCGTCGCCATGGCGACGCGCTGCTGTTGGCCGTGCTGTATCGCGACAGTGACAATAAACGCCGCCGTCGGCTGTTGTGACCCCAGCTGGTGACACCGGGGATGGGGGGTGGCAAAGTGGGAAACGCGAAAAATGCGAAAAATACGGAAAATCCACCCCAAAAATTACAACAGAGGCCAAAAAGGCTTCAAAGAAAGGTTCAAAAAGGCTCCAAAAAAAGCCCCAAAATGGTTCAATCGCAATAAAAGCGTCAAAAAGGCTCCAAAAACAAATCAAAAATAAAGAAAGGATGCAAGGAAGCCCCAAAAAGCTCAAAAATTCCCAATCCCAGGGGCCTCAGATTTAAATTTGGGATTTAGATCAGCCCAAGCAGTTTCTGGGGGGGAAAGGGGGGTTTTTGTCATTAAAAGGAATTTTCAGGGGGGAAAAAGGGATTTTTTGGGGGGGAAAAAGGTGATTTTATTGGAAAAAAAAGGAGAATTTTGGAGGAAAAAAGCTGCGTTTCCAAGGAAAAAAAGAGGATTTGTTTAAAATATTCCTAAAGAGGAAAAAAATTGAATTTTTTGGGGGGGATCTGGGATTTTTTTTTTCCCATTAAAAAAAAAAAAAATAGGAAGATCTGGGGAGAAAATGTAAATTTTTGGTAAAACCAGTGTTTTCTGGGAAGTGTTTTTTGGGTTTTGGTTTTTTTTAATTAAAAACATTTTGAGGGGAAATTTGGAATTTTCGAGGACGCGGCGGGAAATTCTTGAGGGAGAAGAAAACGACGGAAACAAAAAAAAACCAAACCCAAACCTCAGAATTAATTATTAATTGTTAATTATTAAATAATAATAATTAGTTATTAAATGGTTTTTAAAAAAAAATTCCTCCATTTTAGCCCCAAAAATATTTCCAGCCCCCGCCCTGGGTAATTAAATCCCCACCTGTTAATGAGGGATGGGGAGGGAGGAGGAAGAGGAGGAAGAGGAGGAGGAGGAAGATGAGTGGTCACTCCAGGGCCCAGCGGTCACTCGGTGTCCAGTTCAGGTGGCCTTGGCCACTCAGTGATGAAGATGATGATGAAGATGAAGATGACAGTGGTCACTCAGTGATGATGATGATGGCAAAGCCCATGGTCACCCAGTGATGATGATGAAGATGAAGACGACAGTGGTCACTCAGTGATGATGATGATGGTGAAGGCCATGGTCACTCAATGATGAAGATGATGATGATGAAGATGACCATGGTTACTCAATGATGATGATGATGATGATGAAGGTCACTCAGTGATGATGATGATGATGATGATGAGGGTCACTCAGTGATGATGATGACGACAATGACCTTGGTCACACATTGATGATGAAGATGATGGTGATGAAGGTCACTCAGGGCCCGCTGCAGGTGGCCGAAGGGTGGTCAGTGATGAAGATGATGATGATGATGATGGTGGCCATGGTCACTCATTGATGATGAAGATGATGGTGCTGAAGGTCACTCAGTGATGATGACGATGATGAAGGTCACTCAGTGATGATGAAGGTCACTCATTGATGATGAAGATGATGATGATGAAGGTCACTCAGGGCCCGCTGCAGGTGGCCGAAGGGTGCTCAGTGACCATGATGATGATGATGATGGTGGCCATGGTCACTCATTGGTGATGAAGATGATGATGATGAAGGTCACTCAGGGCCCGCTGCAGGTGGCCAAAGGGTGCTCAGTGATGATGACGATGATGACGACGATGATGAAGGTCACTCATTGATGATGAAGATGATGGTGCTGAAGGTCACTCAGTGATGATGATGATGATGGTGGCCATGGTCACTCATTGATGATGAAGATGATGGCGATGAAGGTCACTCAGGGCCCGCTGCAGGTGGCCGAAGTCCGGCCGCTCGGCCGCCTCCCGGGCCCAGCAGCTCAGCATCAGCCGGTGCAGGGCCGGGGGGCAGCCGGGGGGGCAGGGCAGGTACTCCTGGGAAACTGGGGTTACTGGGAGCCACTGGGAGCCACTGGGAGCCACTGGGAGGGGCTGGGCCCCGTGACCCCATCCCAGCTGCTCCCAGTCCCTCCCAGTTCATTCCCAGTCCCTCCCAGTTCATTCCCAGTTCCTCCCTGTGCCCCGCCATGAGCTCTTCCCACTGCCGCCCAGTGTGTCCCAGTCCATTCCCAGTTCATTCCCAGTTGCTCCCAGTCCCTCCCAGTTCCCTCCCAGTTCCCTCCCAGTCACTCCCAGTCGCCCCCAGTCCATTCCCAGTGGCTCCCAGTCTGCCCCAGTCCATCCCAGTCCCCTCTCAGTCCCTCCCAATCCCCTCCCAGTCCCTCCCAGTCCCTCCCAGTCTGTCCCAGTCCCTCCCAGTCCCTTCCCAGTCCCTCCCAGTCCTTCCCAATCCCCTCCCAGTCTGTCCCAGTCCATTCCCAGTCTGTCCCAGTCCCTCCCAGTCCCTCCCAGTCTGTCCCAGTCCCTCCCAGTCCCTTCCCAGTCCCTCCCAGTCCCCTCCCAGTCCCTCCCAGTCTGTCCCAGTCCCTCCCAATCCCCTCCCAGTCTCTCCCAGTCTGTCCCAGTTCCCTCCCAGTTCCTCCCAGTGGCTCCCAGTCACCCCCAGTCCCACCTGCTGCCCGCGGTTGCGGAAGTGGTGCCCGGCGTTGGCGATCACCTGCTCGTCGCTCAGGGCGCCGTAGGGCTGCTCCCGGCACCGCGTCAGCACCTCCCAGAGCGTCACCCCGAAGGCCCAGGCGTCGCTGGCCGGGCTGAACGTGCCCTGGGATCCCGAATTTTGGGGATTTGGGAGTTCGGGAATTTTTTGGGAATTTTTGGGGAATTTTTTGGGAATTTTTGGGAGGCGGGAATTTCGAAATTCGGGGGTTAGGATCGGGGATTTGGGGGTTTTGGCGCCTCCCAGAGCGTCACCCCGAAGGCCCAGGCATCGCTGGCTGGGCTGAAAGTGCCCTGGGATCCCAAATTCCCCCAAATCCCAATTTTTTTTCCATTTTTCCTGCCAAAAATCCCATTTTTCCCACCCCAAAATCTCAATTTTTTCTCCCCAAAACACCAAAAATCCCATATTTTTTCCATCCCCCCCCCCAAAATCCCAATTTTTTCTCCATTTCCTTCCCTCAAATCCCAATTTCTCCCCCCCAAAATCCCAATTTTTCTCCCCAAAATCCCAGTTTTTTCCTCCAAAATCCCAGTTTTTTCCCCACAAACTTTTCCCTCCCAAAATCCCAATTTTTTCCTCCAAAATCCCAATTCTTCCCCCACAAACCCCACTTTTTTCCCCCAAAATCCCGATTTTCCCCCCCAACTCCATTTTTCCCCACCAAAATCCCGACTTCCCCCCCAAATTCCCCATTTTCGCCCCCAAACCCCCATTTCCCCCCCCCAAAATCCCGATTTTCGCCCCCAAAATCCCGATTTTCCCCCCGCAAATTCCCTCTCCTCACCATCAGGATGCACTCCCAGGCCATCCAGCGGATGGGCAGCAGGGCCCGGCCCCGCACCCGGTAATAATCGGCGGCGTACAGGTTGCGGCTCATCCCGAAATCCGCCACCTTCACCGTGAAGCCTCCGGCGGCTCCCGGAGCCCGGCCCTGACCCCATCCCGGCTCCGAGCCCGGAGCGGATCCCGGAGCGGATCCCGGAGCGGCTCCCGGGGGGCAGCCGCCGCCCACCAGGCAATTCCTGGTGGCCAAATCCCGGTGCACAAAGTTCAGCCCGGCCAGGAATCGCATCCCGGAGGCGATCTGGGCGCCCACCTGCAGCAGGGTGGGGAGGCTGGGAGAAAAAAAAAAAAATTAAATTATTATTATTTTTCTCCAAAAAAAAAAAAAACAACACCCCCAAAAAATTCTATTTTTCTCAAAAAAACAATAATTATTTTTCTCAAAAACATTGATTTTTTAATTGTTTTCTCAAAAGATATAATTTTTTTTCTCAAAAATATATTTGTTTTTATTTTTAAAAATTTAAAAATTTATTTTAATTTTTTTTTTTTTTTAGATATTTCTCAAGAAAAATATTACTTTTATTTTCTCCCCCCCAAAAATATAATATTTTTATTTTTCTCCCCGGCGGGAGGCGGGTGTGTCCGGAGGTGGGCGTGTCCCACCTGAGGGCGTGTCCGCGGGGCCCGCCCAGGAACTGGTGCAGGTCTCCGTGCTCCATGTACTCGGTGACGATGCAGAGGGGGCCGGGCCCCCCGCACACCCCCAGCAGCCGCACGATGTTGGGGTCCCGCAGCCGGCCCAGGGTGCGCGCCTCCTGCAGGAAATCCCGCCTGGGGACAAAAAAAAAACCGCGGGATCGGCGCACCTGGGCACACCTGGGCACACCTGGGCACACCTGGGTATGCCTGAGATACACCTGGGCACACCTGGGCACACCTGGGCACACCTGGGTACACCTGGGATACACCTGGGATACACCTGGGATACACCTGGGGATACCTGGGTTACACCGGGTACACCTGGGATACACCTGGGATACACCTGGGGATACCTGGGTTACACCTGGGTACACCTGGGCACACCTGAGATACACCTGGGATACACCTGGGGACACCCGGGGACACCTGGGGGCACCCAGGCTCACCTGTGCACATCTGTCCCAGTTCCCTCCCGGTCCATCCCAGTCCATCCCAGTCCCTCCCAGTTCCCCCAGTTCCCCCAGTTCCCTCCCAGTTCCCCCAGTTCCCTCCCAGCCCCTCCCAGTTCCCCCAGTTCCCTCCCAGTCCCCCCCAGTCCCTCCCAGTTCCCTGCAGTCCCTCCCAGTTCCCTCCCAGTTCCCTCCCAGTCCCTCCCAGTCCCTCCCAGTCCCCCCCAGTCCATCCCAGTTCCATCCCAGTCCCTCCCAGTCCATCCCAGTCCCTCCCAGTCCCTCCCAGTCCCTCCCAGTTCTCTCCCAGTTCCCTCCCAGTTCCCTCCCAGTCCCTCCCAGTCCCTCCCAGTCCCTCCCAGTTCCCTCCCAGTTCCCTCCCAGTCCATCCCAGTCCATCCCAGTCCCTCCCAGTTCCCCCAGTTCCCTACCGGGCGTTCTTGCTGGCGTCCGGCCGCAGCACTTTGACCGCCACCAGCAGGGGGCGCCCTGCGGCCTGGGGGGCGGGGCCTGATCCGGGGGGCGGGGCCAAGCCCAGGGTGTGGGGGGCGATGACCTCGCACAGCAGCACCTGGGGCGGGGCCAAGGGAAAGGGGGGTGTGGCCAAACCACAGGGGTGTGGCCTCGATGTAGGCGGGGCCAGACGCATGGAAGTGGGTGGAGCCTCGAGGGTTGGGGCAGAACAAATAGGGCGGGGCTAAGTAATTGTGGGTGTGGCCTTAAGAAGAGATAAACACCATGGGGGCGTGGCAACTTCTTTGGGGGCGGGGCTAAAGCCCTCAGGGTGGAGCTAAGCCACTGTGGGTGTGGCCTCTTTGAGGGGGCGTGGCTTACCTCTCCGAACTGCCCCTCCCCCAGCTTCTCCCGGAAGCGGAGATGGCGCCGGGGGAAGGAGGGGAGGGCGTGGCCATGGGCGGGGCCATGGGCGGGGCCAGCCAGCGCGTAGGCGGAGCCTCCGGTGACGTCAGCCTCGGCGTAAGCCCCCGCCCCTCTCTCGGCCTCACCTGCGCAGGTGGGAGGGGCACAAGTGAGGCAGGTGTGGGCGTGGCTAAAGTGGGCGTGACCCTCTCCCGGCCCTGCCCTTTACCGTCAGTGTTGATTGGTTTGCCGCCGTCAGGCGGAGCTCGGGCGAGGCCTCCCATTGGCCGGGCGTAGGTGGCCAGGAGCAGCCGATAGGCCGGATTGGCTGGGGGGGCGTGGTCAGAGATGGGTGTGGTCAGAGGGGGCGTGGCCAGGTTCCCATCCCCCTCTACAATTCCCAAGGGGTTTTTGGGGCCGTTCTGAGCATTTCCCTCATTTCCGGGGAGATTTTTTGGGGGTGGTTCCAGGCAAAAAAAAAAAAAAATAGGGAAAAATGGTCAACTCCTTCCTTTTCCTGCCCTTTTCCCCTTTTTTCCCTTTTTCCCTTTATTTTTCCTCCATCCCTCCCCTTTTCCCTCCCCTTTTTCCTTCTCTTTTCCCCTTTTTTCCCCTTTTCCACCCTTTTTTTCTCCTTTCCCCCTCCTTTTTTCCCTCCCTTTTTTCCCCCTTTTTCCCTTTTATTCCCCTTTCCCCCTTTTTCTCTCCCTTTTCCCCCCTCCTTTTTCTCTGCTTTTTTCCCTTTTTCTCTCCTTTTTCTCTCCTTTTTTCTCCTTTTTCCCTTTTTTCCCTTTTTCTCTCCTTTTTTTCTCCTTTATCCCCATTTTTTCCCATTTTTTCCTCTTCTTTCTTCTCTCTTTTTTTCCCTTTTTTCCCTTTTTTTTCCCCATTTTTTTCCTATTTTTTCCTCTTCTTTCTTCTCTCCTTTTTTCCCTTTTTTCCCCATTTTTCTCCCATTTTTTCCTCTTCTTTCTTTTCTCTTTTTTTTCCTTTTTTCCCTTTTTTTCCCCTTTTTCCCCCCTCCCCATTTCTCACCAGCCCCGGGGGGATGCAGGGGGGGTCGGGGCCATGCCCGGGTGGGTTCCTGGTACTCCCCGGTTCCAGTTCCGGTTCCGGTTCCGGTTCCGGTGCCGGTTCCGGTTGGGATCCGCTCGTAGCGGGGCAGCCCCCGCGCCCCGGCCCCGCCCGTGGCGTTGTTGATGACCACGGTGTCCCCCGAGAGCTGCACCCGCAGCGCCGCCTCCGGCCCCGCGCCCTGCGGCTGAGCCGGCAGAACCGGTTCCCGGCGGTCAGAACCGGACAGAACCCGTTCACAGCAGTTAGAACCACTCAGAACCGGTCAGAACCCGTTTCCAGCAGATAGAACCGGTTCCGACCCGTTAGAACCGGTCAGAACCCATTCCCAGCAGTTAGAACCGGTCAGAACCGGTCAGAACCCGTTCCCAGCAGTTAGAACCGGTTCCGACCCGTTAGAACCGGTCAGAACCCGTTCCCAGCAGTTAGAACCGGTCAGAACCGGTCAGAACCCGTTCCCAGCAATTAGAACTGGTCAGAACCGGTCAGAACCCGTTCCCAGCAGTTAGAACCGGTTCTGAGCAGTTAGAACTGGTCAGAACCAGTCAGAACTGGTTCTGAGTAGTTAGAACCAGTCAGAACCCGTTCCCAGCAGTTAGAACCAGTTCCAAGCCGTTAGAACCAGTCAGAACCGGTCAGAACCCGTTCCCAGCAGTTAGAACCGGTCAGAACCGGTTCCAAGCAGTTAGGACCAATTAGAACCGGTTCAGCCTCAGTTGGAACCGGTTCCGAGTAGACAGAACCGGTTTATCTCCATTTAGAACCGGTTCGGACAGGTTAGAACCGGTCCAGCCCAGTTCAGCCCATCAGAATTTAACAGCTTGGCCACTGGGTCCTGAGGTCTGAGTTCCCAATCCCCTCCCAGTCCCTCCCAATCCCCTCCCAGTCCCTCCCAGTCCCTCCCAGTCCCTCCCAGTCCCTCACAGTCCCTCCCAGTTCCTCCCAATCCCCTCCCAGTCCCCTCCCAGTTCCCTCCCAGTTCCCTCCCAGTCCCTCCCAGTCCATCCCAGTCCATCCCAGTTCCTCCCAGTCCCTCCCAGTCCCTCCCAGTTCCCTCCCAATCCTCTCCCAGCCCCTCCCAGTTCCCTCCCAGTCCATCCCAATCCCCTCCCAGTCCCTCCCAGTCCCTCCCAGTCCCTCCCAATCCCCTCCCAGTCCCTCCCAATCCCCTCCCAGTCCCTCCCAGTTCCCTCCCAGTCCATCCCAGTTCCCTCCCAATCCTCTCCCAGTCCCTCCCAGTCCCTCCCAGTGACCTTGCCCAGCGCCCCGGCGCAGAGGCGGCGCCGCAGGGTGAGGATGATGAGGGCCAGCAGGAGGAGGATGATGGCGCCCAGGCAGCCCAGCAGCGCCGGCGACTGCCCCGCCTCGCCATTGGCCGCCCCGGGGGCTGCTGGGAGGGGCGGGGAGGCGTCCTGGCCACGCCCACCTCGGAGAAAGCCACGCCCATTTCAACCACGCTTCGTTGAGCCCCGCCCAGTTAAGCCCCACCCACACAATCCCCGCCCAGGTGATCCTTTGTCCAGTTAAGCCCCGCCCAGTTAAACCCCACCCACTTGATTCCCACCCAGTTAAGCCCCGCCCATTGAAAGCCCCACCCACCTAAGCCCCGCCTACCCGGGGAAGTGGTGTTGGTGGCCCTGCCCCCGTCTTCCAAGATGGCGGCGGAGGGGTCAGGGGTCGGGGGCCACCCGCTGGCACCCACGGGGTCGTCCAGCACCTCTGGGGGTGGGGAGGGTCATTGGTGACGTCATCGGGGGTCAAGGACGATGACGTCATCGACAGCCGATGATGCCATCGACGGTCAATGACGTCATCGCCAAATAACGACATCGTTGATCGGCAATGACCTCGTTGGTCAGCCAATGATGTCATCACCCAATGAGTGACCCCAACACCCAATGAGTGACCCCAACACCCAACCATTGACCCCAATGCCCAACCAGTGACCCCAACACCCACCCAGTGACCCCAACACCCAACCATTGACCCCAACACCCAATGAATGACCCCAACACCCAACCAATGACCCCAACACCCAATGAGTGACCCCAACACCCAACCATTGACCCCAACACACAACCAGTGACCCCAACACCCAATGAATGACCCCAACACCCAACCAATGACCCCAACACCCACCCAGTGACCCCAACACCCAATGAATGACCCCAACACCCAACCAATGACCCCAACACCCAATGAGTGACCCCAACACCCACCCAGTGACCCCAACACCCAATGAGTGACCCCAACACCCAACCAATGACCCCAACGCCCAACCTGAGACGAAGGCGACCTCACTGAAGAGCATCCACTCGGCGCCGAAGAAGAAGCGGCACTGGATGAAGCGGGCGTGGCGCCCGCCCAAGGGGACGGTGACCCAGCGGGCGCTGGGGTCCTTGGTGGCCCCGGCCAAGCTGTGGGTGGCCACCGTGGCCTCCCAGGCCGTGGCCAAGATCTTCTTGAAGCGACACTCGACCGCCCGGAAGATCCCGACCCCGCGCGTGTGGAGGTTGTTGCAGTGGACCTGGGGGGGGGGGGGGAGGGAGGGGTGACGACACATCCCATGATGCCCTGGGGCAAGGTGACCAAGCCAAAGGGTGTCCAGATGGACGTCTCAACCCCCCCTGGATTTGATTGGTCGCCACTCATCTGTGCATCCGTGGCTGATCAATCCCACAATTCCCAGAGCCCAAATCTCCAGGACACCCCTTTCCCACCGTCCCATGATGCTCTGGGGCAAGGTGACCAAGCCAAAGGGTCTCCAGATGGACATCTCAACCCCCCCTGGATTTGATTGGTGGTTGCACATCCACCCATCCGTGGCCGACCAATCCCACAATCCCCAGAGCTCCCAGCATTCCCTGGGGCACCTGCATGGCGTGGAAGGTGCGGAGCTCCTGGAACTCGAACTCCAGCTCCAGGTGGGGCTGGGGCCCCGGTGGGCGGGGCCACCCCACGTAGTCGTAGCCCGGCCACAGGCGGCGCTCGCGGCTCCTCAGGAAGTCGTCGAGGCCCAGGACCCCGTCCGAGAGCTGGCCCAGCCCCCCGAAGTGCAACCTGGGCAGGTGGGACACACCTGGATACCGGGGTTGTCCCGTCCCACCCACCTGGAGATCCACCAGTGACACCTGGAGATGCCCCAGTGACACCTGGGCAGGTGGGACACACCTGGATACCGGGGTTGTCCCGTCCCACCCACCTGGAGATCCACCAGTGACACCTGGAGATGCCCCAGTGACACCTGGGCAGGTGGGACACACCTGGATACCGGGGTTGTCCCGTCCCACCCACCCAGAGATCCCCCAGTGACACCTGGAGATCCCTCAGTGACACCTGGGCAGGTGGGACACAGCTGGATACCGGGGTTGTCCCGCCCCACCCACCTGGGGACCACCCAGTGACACCTGGAGATCCCCCAGTGACACCTGGGCAGGTGGGACACACCTGGACACCAGAATTGTCCCATCCCACCCATCTGGAGATCCACCAGTGACAACTGAAGATTCCCCCAATGACACCTGGGCTGGTGGGACACACCTGGATACCGGGGTTGTCCCGTCCCACCCGCCTGGAGATGACCTGGGACAGTTTGGGGACATCTGGGGGTAGTTTGGGGACACTTGGGAGGAGGTAGGATCCAGGAAATTTGGGAATTCTTGGGGACGGCCAGGGCAGGTGAGACCCTTGGAGACACCTGGGGACACCTGGGGACACCTGGGGACACCTGGGGCCAGCGGGCACTCACGGGCCGGCGCTGAAGCCGTCGTAGGTGGAGTCGTTGAGGACGATGGGGACGGGGTCCAGGGCCATGACGTGTCCCCGCGGCGCCGTGTAGGACAGGAGCCCGGCTGGGGACGGGGAGGTGGCACCGTGGGGTCACCATGGGGTCACCATGGGGTCACCATGGGGTCATTAGGGGGTCACCATGGGGTCACTATGGGGTCATTAGGGGGTCATCATGGGGTCACCATGGGGTCATCAGGGGGTCATTAGGGGGTCATCAGGGGGTCATCACGGGGTCACCATGGGGTCATCATGGGGTCATCATGGGGTCACCACAGGGTCACCACCAGGATTAGCCCTGTGACCCAACCAATGACCCCAACACCCAATGAGTGACCCCAACACCCAACCAATGACCCCAACACCCAATGGGTGACCCCAACACCCAACCAATGACCCCAACACCCAACTGGTGACCCCAACACCCAATGAGTGACCCCAACACCCAACCGGTGACCCCAACACCCAACCGATGACCCCAACACCCAATGAATGACCCCAACACCCAATGAGTGACCCCAACACCCAATGAGTGACCCCAACACCCAACCGCTGACCCCAACACCCAACCAGTGACCCCAACACCCAACCGATGACCCCAACACCCAATGAGTGACCCCAACACCCAATGAGTGACCCCAACACCCAACCAGTGACCCCACAGTGACAAACCCCCCGCTCAGGTGCCCCACGGCCACCACCAACGGTTGAGCGACCGACGTGGCCATGGGCGACCACCACCCCCTTGGTGGCCACCAGCCTCATCCAGGGCCGAGATGGGCCAGAGGTGACTCGTGGGTGCCCGGGAGGTGACAGGGAGGTGACAGGGAGGTGGCAGGGAGGTGGCAGGGAGGTGACAGGGAGGTGACAGGGAGGTGACACCCACCCTCCCAGGGGCAGCCGTAGAGCTCCAGGCGCAGGCAGACGCTCATGGCGCGCGGCGCCCGCGGGTACACCCGCAGCGCCCGGGCCACCGCCGGCGGGGACAGGTCCTTCAGCACCACCCCCTCGGGGTCCTCGTTGCCACCGATCACCTGCGGGGGCCACCGGGGCGGCCGTCGGCACCTCAGAGTGAGCTCGGGATGGCCGGGGTGTCCCCCGGACAAGGTCCCCAAATGTCCCCAGTGTCCCCAAATCCCCTCAATGTCCCCAAATCCCCTCAAACGTCCCTGATGTCCCCAACGTCCCCAAATCCCCTCAATGTCCCCAAATCCTCTCAACATCCTGGAAGTCCCCAAAGCCCCCAAACCCCTCCAATGTCCCTGATGTCCGCAATGTCCCCAAACCCCCCCGATGTCCCCAATGTCCCCAAAATCCCTCAACGTCCCAGATGTCCCCAAAGCACCCAACCCCCCCCCAATGTCCCCAAAATCCCTCAACGTCCCGGATATCCCCAAAGCCTCCAAACCCCCCCAATGTCCCCAATGTCCCCAATGTCCCCAAATCCCCCCCAATGTCCCCAATGTCCCCAACGTCCCCAAACCCCCGGCTGTCCCCGGTGCCAGCACCTCGTGTCCCCAGCGGTCCCTCCAGCGCAGCCAGCGGCGCCGGTCGCGGCTGTAGCGCAGCCGGTACTGCCGGGCGAACTCGCGGCCGTGTCCCCCGGCGTGGCGTCCCTGCGTCCCCACCAGCGTCACCAGGTGCAGCCGGCCCAGGTCCACCTCCAGGAACTCCTGCTCGGCCGGGAACACCGGCCCCGCCGGGCACCAGGCGCCGTCGCCGTCGCTGCGGCCCAGCCTGGGGACGGGTTGGGGACAATTTTGGGGATGTTTGGGGATGTTTGGGGATGTTTTGGGGACATTTGGGGACATTCCAGGGACATTTGGAGGTGTTTTGGGGACGTTTTTTGGTGACATTTTTGGGACGTTGGAGGACGTTTTGGGGAAGTTTTTGGGATGTTTTGGGGACGTTTGGGGACGTTTTGGGGACATTTGGGGACGTTTTGGGGACGTTTTGGGACATTTTGGGGATGTTTGGGGACGTTTTGGGACACTCGGGAATGAGGGAGGATCTGAGGAACTTGGGGGGACACCCAAGGGAAGCCTGGGACACCCAAGGGACACTGCGGCCCAGCCTGGGGACGGTTTGGGGACGTTTTGGGGACATTTGGGGATGTTTGGGGATGTTTGGGGACATTTTGGGCACGTTTGGGGACATTCCGGGGACATTTGGAGGTGTTTCGGGGACGTTTTTTGGTGACATTTTTGGGACGTTGGAGGACGTTTTGGGGACATTTTAGGGATGTTTTGGGGACATTTTTGGGGGGGGTTTTGGTACTTTTTTGGGGACATTTTGGGACATTTGAGGACATTTGGGGGACATTTTGGGTACGTTTCGGGATATTTTTGGGGACTTTTTGGGGACATTTTGGGGATTCGGGGACATTGGGAACTGGTGGGAACTGGTCAGAAATGGTGGGAACTGGTGGGAACCGGTCAGAACTGGTGGGCACTGGTGGGAACTGGTCAAAACTGGTCAGAACTGGTCAAAACTGGTCAGAACTGGTCAGAACTGGTGGGCACTGGTGGGCACTGGTGGGAACTGGTCAGAACTGGTGGGCACTGGTCAGAACTGGTAGGAACTGGACATCCAGAACTGGTGGGAACTGGTCAAAACTGGTCAGAACTGGTGGGAACCAGTCAGAACTGGTGGGAACTGGTCAGAACTGGTGGGCACTGGTGGGAACAGGTCTGAACTGGTCTGAACTGGTCAGAACCGGTCAGCACCGGTGGTCACCGGTCCGTACCGGCCGTGGCGGGCGGCGGTGGAGTCGGACCAGGCGCTGGAGGCCGAGAGGCGAAAGTCGGGGATGGTCCCGTCCTCCATGCCCAGAGCGAAGCGGCAGCGGCCTGGGGACAGCGACAACGGGGACATTTGGGGACATTGGGGGACATCGAGGGGATTTGGGGACATTTGGGGACATTTGGGGACATTGAGAAGATTTGGGGACATTTGGGACATTGGGGACATCGAAGAGATTTGGGGACATTTGGGGACATTTGGAGACACTTTGGGACACTGGAGACATCGAGGACACTTGAGGACATTGGGGACATTTGGGGACATTTGGGGACATCGGTGGGATTTGGGGATTTGGGGACATTTGGGACATTGGGGACAGAATGGGGACAGTGGGGACAGCAACACTGGGGACATTGGGGACATCCAGGGGACATTGAGAAGATTTGGGGACATTTGGGACATTGGGGACATCAAAGAGATTTGGGGACATTTGGGGACATTTGGGGACACCTTGGGACACTGGAGACATCGAGGACACTTGAGGACATTGGGGACATTGGGGATATTGGGGACATTTGGGGACATCCAGGGGACATCCAGGGGACATTGGGACGTTGGGGACGTTGGGGAGATTTGGGACATTGGAGACATCGAGGACACTTGGGGACATTGGGGACATTTGGGGACATCGAGGGGATTTGGGGACATTTGGGGACATTTGCAACATTTGAGACATTTGGGGACATCGGGGACACTGGAGACCTTGGGGACATCAAAGGGATTTGGGGACATTGGGGACATTTGGGGACGTTGGAGACATCGAGGACACTTTGGGACACTGGGAACATTGGGGACATTTGGGGACATTGGGGACATTTGGGGACATTTGGGACATTTGGGGACATTTGGGGACATTTGGGGACATTGGGGAC
Source organism: Phylloscopus collybita (assembly GCA_027886175.1). Taxonomy (NCBI): domain Eukaryota; kingdom Metazoa; phylum Chordata; class Aves; order Passeriformes; family Phylloscopidae; genus Phylloscopus; species Phylloscopus collybita. The sequence goes on from JAJNNQ010000489.1 coordinate 29,356, forward strand.
ATTTGGGGACATTTGGGGACATTTGGGGACATTTGGGGACGTTGGGCACTCACCCAGGTCCAGCAGTGTCCCCTCCGTCCCCTCCGTCCCCCTCGGGGTCCCCTCGGCCACCCCGGCCAGCAGCAGGAGGGGGAGGGGCAGCGGCAGCGCCGCCATGGCCCCGCCCCCCAACCGGGGATACTGGGAGCACTGGGAGGGAACTGGGAATGAACCGGGAATGAACTGGGAGTGAACTGGGAGGGAACTGGGAATGAACCGGGAATGAACTGGGAGTGAACTGGGAGCACTGGGAGTGAGGGGGTGAACTGGGAATGAACTGGGAGTGAACTGGGAATGAACTGGGAGGGACTGGGAATGGACTGGGAGTGAACTGGGAATGAACTGGGAGGGACTGGGAATGAACTGGGAGTGAGGGGGTGAACTGGGAATGAACTGGGAATGAACTGGGAGTGAACTGGGAATGAACTGGGAATGAACTGGGAGTGAACTGGGAGTGAACTGGGAATGAACTGGGAGTGAACTGGGAGTGAACTGGGAATGAACTGGGAATGAACTGGGAATGAACTGGGAGTGAACTGGGAATGAACTGGGAATGAACTGGGAATGAACTGGGAGTGAACTGGGAGGGAACTGGGAATGAACTGGGAGGGAACTGGGAGGGACTGGGAATGAACTGGGAGCACTGGGAGGGAACTGGGAATGAACTGGGAGTGAGGGGGTGAACTGGGAGTGAACTGGGAATGAACTGGGAATGAACTGGGAATGAACTGGGAGTGAACTGGGAATGAACTGGGAATGAACTGGGAGTGAACTGGGAGGGAACTGGGAGGGAACTGGGAGTGAACTGGGAATGAACTGGGAGTGAACTGGGAATGAACTGGGAATGAACTGGGAGTGAACTGGGAGGGAACTGGGAGGGACTGGGAATGAACTGGGAATGAACTGGGAGGGACTGGGAATGAACTGGGAATGAACTGGGAGTGAACTGGGAGCACTGGGAGGGAACTGGGAGGGACTGGGAGGGACTGGGAGGGAACTGGGAGCACTGGGAGCCCCCACCCCCGGCAGCTGTTCCCAGAATCCTTTGCGAGAATCCCCCCCCATCCTCCCCCCACGGCAGCTGCAGAGGGGGCGTGGCCTCGCTCTGACCCCGCCCCCTCATTTCCATAAAGATGAATATTCATTAACGCCCCTAAAAACCACCCGGGGGGGGCACAAAATCTGCTCCAAATTTCCCCCAAAATTCCCCCAAAATTCCCCAAAAATCCCAAAAATTTTTAAAATTTCAGTTTTCCCCAAACTCCACCAATTCCCCCCAAATCGCTCCAAAAATTCCCCAAAATGCCCAAAAATGCCCCCGAAATTCCCAAAAATTCCCTCGAATCCTTCCGAATCGCCCCCAAATTCCTTAAAATCCCCAAAATTCCCGATTTTTCCCCCAAATCTCCCCACACTCCCCCAAAATCCCCCCTCAATTCTCCCAAAATGCCCCAAAATTCCCCCAAAATCCCGAATTTCCCCCCAAATCTCCCCCAACTCCTGCAAATTTCCCTCAAATCCCTCCCAAAATCCCCCAAATTTCCCCCAAATCCCCCCCAGATTTCCCCCAACCCCCTCCACTCCCTCCAAACCCCCCCAAAATCCCCCAAATTCCCCAAACCTCCCCCTAAATCTCTTCAATTTTCACCCCAATCCCGCCCCCAAATCCCCCCCAAAATCCCCCAAAATTCCCAAAAATCACCCAAATCCCCTAAACCCCCCCAAATCTCCCCCGAAACCTCCCCAATTTTCACCCCAAACCCCCCCAAAATTCCCAAATCTCTCCCCCAAAAAATCCCCAATTTTTCCCCGAATTCCCCCTTAAATCCCCTCTGCTCCCCCGCTAAATCCCCCCCAAAATTCCCAATTTTCACCCCAAAAATCCCCCGAAATCCCCCCCGAATTCCCAATTTTTCTCCCACCGCTCTCCTCGGCTCCTTCTCCTCCGGGATCCTCCCGAAAAATCCCAAAATTCCCGGGACCTTCCCCCCCCATCTCTGGGGGGGCTCCAGGGGGGCTCCCGGATCCCGAATCCCCCCGAGAAATTCCCCAAATTTCCCCCGAAATTCCCCATTTTTGGAGGGGTAGAACCCCCAAAATTCCGCTTTTTTGGGGAGTGATCCTTCGTGCTGTTTTTTGAGGCAAAAATCCCCCAAAATTCCCATTTTTGGGGAACTTTTTATTCCCAAATTCCCCAAATTTCCCATTTTTTATTCCCAAATTCCCCCAAAATTCCCATTTTTGGGACCTTTTCATTCCCAAATTCCCTCCAGTTTCCCATTTTTTGGAACTTTTTATTCCTAAAATCCCCCAAAATTCCCATTTTTGGGACCTCTTTTCCCCAAATTATCATTTTTGGGACCTTTTCATTCCCAAATCCCCCCAAATTTCCCATTTTTTGAAACTTTTTATTCCTAAAATCTCCCAAATTTGCCATTTTTGGGACCCTTTTCCCCCCAAAATTCCCATTTTTGGAACTTTTTATTCCCAAATTCCCCCAAATCCCCATTTTCGGGAATATTTTATCCCCAAAATTCCCATTTTTTTTACCCCTTTTTCCCATCTCATTCCCCAAATTCCCAATTTTTGGGACCCTTTTAATCCCAAAAATTTCCAATTTTTTTCCTCCTTTCATTCCCAAATTTTCCCTTTTTTTTTTTCTCCTTTTATTCCCAAAAATTCCCTTTTTTCCCCTCTCCCCTCATTCCCAAAATTTCCCAATTTTTTGGGACTTTTTATCCTCAAAATTCCTCCTTTTTTCCCCTCTTTTTTCCACCGAATTCCCAATTTTTGGGACCCTTGTAATCCCAAAAACTCCCAATTTTTTTTTCCTCTTTTATCCCCAAAATTCACAATTTTTCCCTCTTTTTCCCCCCAAAATTCCCAATTTTTGGGACCCTTTTTATCCCCAAAATTCCCAATTTTTCCCTCTTTTTCCCCCCAAAATTCCCAATTTTTGGGACCCTTTTTATCCCCAAAAATTCCAATGTTTTCCCCTCTTTTTCCCCCCAAAATTCCCAATTTTTAGGACCCTTTTTATCCCCCAAAATTCCCATTTTTCCCCTCTTTTTTTCCCCCAAAATTCCCAATTTTTGGGACCCTTTCAATCCCCAAAATTCCCAATTTTTCCCCTCTTTTTTCCCCCAAAATTCCCAATTTTTCCCTCTTTTTTTCCCCCAAAATTCCCAATTTTTCCCCTCTTTTTTCCCCCAAAATTCCCAATTTTTGGGACTTTTTATCCCCCAAAATTCCCATTTTTTCCCTCTTTTCTCCCCAAAATTCCCAATTTTTGGGGTCCCCCCCTCTCTGGGGCTCCCGCCCCTCCCCCCGGCGGGGCCGGATCCTAAAAATATTTGGGAAAAAAGGGGGCGGGGCCAGCCCGGGGGAAAGTCACGTGACCCCGCAGCTGTTTCTTGGGGACAACAGCTGGAAAAGGGGGGAGGGGGGGAGGGGCCGAATTCCCGGAGAGTTTTGGGGGAAAATTCCCGATTTTTTGGTCCCTTTCGTCCTCCTTTCCCCATTAGCGGTTATTAATTACCGTTATTAGGGGTTATTTCCTGATTATTAGCCATTATTTATCGATTATCAGTCAGTATTTATCGATTATTAGCCATTATTTATCGATTATCAGCCATTCTCTCCCAATTATTAGCCATTATTTAACGATTATTAGCCATTATTTAACGATTATTAGCCGTTATTTATCAATTATTACCATTTTTCCAGATATTAGTCCACTGTTTCCCAATTATTAGCAGTTATTCATCGATTCTTAGTAATTCCTCAATCCTTAGCCATTATTTCCCAATTATTAGCCATTATTTCCGAGTTATTAGCCATTATTTATCGGTTATTAGCCATTATTTCCCAATGATTACTCATCATTTGCCATTTTTAGCTATTATTTCCCAATTATTAGTCAACAATTCCCAATTATTAGTCATTATTTACCGTTATTAGCAGTTGCTTCCCAATGTTTAGTAACTGCTTTCCATTAACATCGATTAATTACCCCAATATTAGCCATTATTAGCTATTATTACCCCTAATAATTAGCACTTATTAGCTCCTATTACCTCAATATTATTAATCATTATTAATCAGTAGCTTTTTCTCCTCCATTTCCCCCTTGATTTGGGATCGGCCGCCATTTTTCCTCCATTTTTTAGGCAAAATTCCCAAATTTTGGGGGAAATTCCCAAATTTTTGGCGCAATTCCCGCCCTTAGTCCTCATCAATAAACCACGCCCCTCATTTACATAACCACACCCCTAATTATAATACCCACGTCAATCATCCTCCATCACCCCCTCCCCTTCCCGCCAAAACCACGCCTGCTCCCCTCAGGATTAAACCCCGCCTTCCGCCCCTTTCAACCAATCAGCGTTGCCGCCGCGAGCAACAGCCAATCAGCGCTGTCGCTGGGGGCGAATCGGCCAATCAACGGCCTCGCCGCCCGGGGGGCGTGGCTTTGCTGCCGTGAGGGGGAGGTGGCGGCCGCCATGTTAGAGGCGGCTGAGGGCGAGCGGGCAGGGGACGCATGGGGGCTATAGGGGCTCTATAGGGGCTCTATAGGGGCGGTTTCTGGGGGCTGGAGGGTTCCCAACGGGGCTGGGGGTTTCTCTATAGGGTTTGAGGGGGGTATAAAATGGCGGGGGGTGGTTTAAGGGCGGTTCGGGGGGTTCCCGGGACGTATGGAATGTATAGGGGCGGGTGAGGAGGGATCGGGGGGGGGGGGTTTATGGGGTTTCGGGGGATGGATGGGGCCTATAGGGGATCTGTATGGGATCTATAGGGGTGGGGGGGATATTGGGAATAATCCGGAGTGGTTTCTGGGGATATCCGAAACCTATGGATGGGGGGGGGAGGGGTGGGACCTATAGGGGATCTATGGAGGGGAGGGGGAGGGGGGGGGGGCGGGGTTATGGCATCTATAGGGGATCTATAGGGGATCTATAGGGGAGGGATTTTGGGGGAAATAATCCGGAGTGGTTTCTGGGGATATCCGGAACCTATGGGGGCTATAGGGGACTGGGGTGGGGGTTGGGTTCTATATGGGATCCATAGGGGGGGGCTGGGGGGGGGGATAGGACCCTATAGGGACCCTTTATGGGGGGGGGTTGGGGACCTATGGGAGCTATAAGGGACATTTGTGGGGGAGGGTTCTATAGGGGGGGCTGGCTCCTATAGGGGACCATAAAGGATTTTTTTGGGGGGGATTTGGGTCCTGTATGGGATCCATAGGGGGGGGAGGGCTGGGGGGGTATAGGACCCTATAGGGGCCCTTTATGGGGGGAGGGTTGGAGACCTATGGGGGCTATAGGGGACTTGGGGGGGGGGTTGGGTTCTATAGGGGACGTTGGGAGGGGTCAGGGACATTATGGGATCTATAGGGGGCGGGGTCTGGGCGGGTCCAGGGGGGCTCTATAGGGGGCTTATGGGGGGGTTATGGGATCTATAGGGGACTTGGGGGGGTTGGGGTCCTATAGGGGACCCTGGGGCTCTGTGGGGGCTCTATAGGGGACCCTGGGGATCTATAGGGGACCCTGGGGCTCTATAGGTTCCACCCCGCCCCTCCCTGGGCTGCTCTGGGGGGGTCCCTGGGGCTGATTTGAGGGGGGGCGGGGAGGGGTCTATGGGATCCATAGGGGTTTCCAGAGGGGATCCATAGGGGATCCATAAGGAATTCCATAGGGGCTTCATGGAGGATTACATGGGGACCTGTGGGGGATCCATAGGGGATCTATATGGGGATCCATAGGGGATCTGTGGGAGATCCATAGGGGATCTATGGGAAATCTATAGGGGACCTGTGGGAGATCCATAGGGGATCTATATGGGGGATCCATAGGGGATCCCACAGGGAATCTATGGGGAATCCATCCGGGGGTCTGTAGGGGATCCATAGATGATTCCATAGGGGATCCATAGGGGATTCCATAGGGGATCCCACAGGGAATCTATGGGGAATCCATCCGGGGGTCCATAGGGGATCCATAGATGATTCCATAGGGGATTCCATAGGGGCCCTGCGGGCCAGCGGGGGGCGCTGCCGTGCGCTGCCCCCGGGGGCTCTCGAGGGGCACAGCAAGGCCGGGGTCACCTACGGCCGGGGCACCCGCACGGGGCCCTGGCACACGCCGGCCCCTACACATCCTATAGGGGAGTCCTATAGGGGATTCCTATAGGGGATGGGCACCCGCACGGGGCCCCGGCACACGCCGGCCCCTACACATCCTATAGGGGATTCCTATAGGGGATGGGCACCCGCACGGGGCCCCGGCACACGCCGGCCCCTACACATCCTATAGGGGATTCCTATAGGGGATGGGCACCCGCACGGGGCCCCGGCACACGCCGGCCCCTACACATCCTATAGGGGAGTCCTATGGATTCTATAGGGGATGGGCACCCGCACGGGGCCCCGGCACACGCCGGCCCCTACACATCCTATAGGGGATTCCTATGGATCCTATAGGGGATGGGCACCCGCACGGGGCCCCGGCACACGCCGGCCCCTACACATCCTATAGGGGGCATGCTATGGATTCTATAGGGGACATCCTAGAGGGGACATCCTATAGGGGATGGGAGCCCAAACCCAGCCCTTGCATGTCCTATAGAGGACATTCTATAGGGGATTCCTATAGGGGATGGGCACCCGCACGGGGCCCTGGCACACGCCGGCCCCTACACATCCTATAGGGGACTCATGGATTCTATAGGGGACATCCTATAGGGGATTCCTATAGGGGACATCCTATAGGGGATGGGAGCCCAAACCCAGCCCTTATACATCCTATAGGGGACATCCTATAGGGGATGGGCACCCGCACTGGGCCCCGGCACAGGCCGGCCCCTACACATCCTATAGGGGACATCCCATAGGGGACATTCTAGAGGGGATGGGAGCCCAAACCCAGCCTCTGCATGTCCTATAGGGGATTCCTATGGATTCTATAGGGGACATCCTATAGGGGATTCCTATAGGGGACGGGAGCCCAAACCCAGCCCCTGCAC